>JAGFZM010000021.1:270303-282293 GCA_017657215.1 Limnothrissa miodon
TGTAAACTGTGAGGGTCTGGGCAATTCAGTTGTATGCCGTTGAGCTCTGCATTACATTATATTTGTACTGACCAAACGATAAGTCTGCCACGAGCCCAAACACCCTGAGAGAGCAGAGCAGAGCAGAGCAGAGCTTAGGGCTGTGAGGGTTTGCTCAGGAGTGGAGAAAGAGTGGGTTAGAGGGCTATGCATGAGCTGAGGGCGACACAGCTGAGGGAGACCAAAACAAACCCTCTGGAAACGCATGGCTTGATAGGCTCCAGTAGTAAGCGCACGTCCCCCCCACCCCCCCCTTCTAGCCCCTATCCCAGCCCCCATTCCCATTCACCAAGGCGCCTCTGAATTTTTTACCGCACTGTCAGTCGGAGTAAACTGCCTGACATTAGTCATGACAGACAGTGCAGAGAGAGGCTATTGATCCCCGGCCCCAGACTGCTTTACCTCCCAAACCCCTCCAACCTCCTCCCTCACCCCACCCCATCACACCACCACCACAATCACCATCCCCACCACCCTGCCTCCCTCTTTTCATAAATCCATACACATACTCCCAAGCCTCCCTGGTGTCTATTTTTCCACCTCGCTCTTCATGCCAAAACAAGGGCTCAAGGTGATCACCATAAAAAGGGGCCTCACACTGGCGGCCATTTTTCATCAGCGAGGGGACTCATTCCAGCTTACTGGACAAAACAAAGAAAAATGCTGAGAAACTCCGGATGCAGCTCTGTCCAGTTTATCAGCAGCTCAAGGTGAGAGACAGAGAAAGAGCCTTGAAAGGATACTCATTCTATTTTTTGGGGCAAAAAAGAAATTTCTTTCTGTCAAGAAAATGTGACAAGGTATTGTAGGCAAGGCTGCATTTAATTAAAATTCAGTATTTCACTCAGAGTTGTCCCAGTGCCTAGCTGAAAGAAAAGGGGGTTGAGAGAGATGGATTGCTAATGGTTTCTACAGATGCCAACACAGTGCACCTGACACATCTCAACTCTTTCGTCCTTTATTGATATCGCTACAGAAGTGAGAAATACAACATGTTTTTAGCCACTTTATATCAGGTTTTATAGACCCTTATCCCCAACCGTTTTTTTTTTTCAACCTCTCGTCCACACAAAGGCCACTGTGTGTCTCACACCCTTCCCATTAGGCTTTATGGAGAGCCATATGCACTTTTATTAGTGGGTTAATGGCATTTAAAAGAGTAAAGCGCCAGTCTAAATCCACAGCATTAAAAACCAGAACCAGCACCCAGGGATACGCCGAGGTCAAGAGAGCAGACCTGTGGTGAATTCCACTGAGGGCTCTGTCGCGTGGGCTTCCTTTCACAATGAAAAGCCATTGCCGAGATCTGTGTCTTTGAACTGCACGCTTTGTACCTAGGCTTTATGGAAAAGGAGGTGGTGGGTATGTGGGTTGGGATGGAATGTCCAAACAAACCAATCAAGTCTTCATGCCTTAAAACCTAATGAGTGGAAGTAACAGCGATTTAGAGAAAAAGACATGAAGGACTGAGGCGAAACTATTTAGTCAGCCTCTATTCAGACGTAATTAGCTTGAAAATGGCACTACAGGAGTTTGCAACTCCCTGGTCTTAATTAGTTTCCATCCTAAATCTTGGATGAGTCATAAACAAAGCAATTCATTTCAGTTCCCAGCATTATTTCAGTGACACTATCGGTGTTCTTTTTTTTTGTTGTTGTTGTCGTTAGACGTGACATCAAAGTTTAAGCTAATTGTAGCAACAATTTGTTAACATCCACATTTTAACTGCCGTCTCAATGACATTCATTTGGCGGGGGTTCATTTGTTCATGCTTGCTTGATAAATAATTGCATTTCTGGCAACAGTGGGAACTACCGACTAGGCTGGCGTTAACGTCAAGGGAAGCAGAATTAAGATGCAGTGGAGTGCATTAATGCCACTGACAACTGTGTCAATAGTTTCTAAACAGCTGTCCCACTGCTACACTTTACTTCCTCGGATCCTCAATAAAGACTTGTGCACACATAAAAATGGAAACATATTCTGTTGATGTGCCACTATGCACAAACACAATATGGTGGGAAAACGCAACCACCCCACAAGGCTTATACGCAGCAGTGAATCTTTGCAGAACACACAGAGGCGCATACATACACACACACACACACACACACACACACACAGACAAATACGAACACCGACAAATACGCACACAATGTGTACTGTTTAAACAACGTAAAGCAAACATGATGTGCCTTTGCACGGATATTCATTGCCACTTTTGATGAATCGTACACATGCTACAATCTCAGGATGGGACCCGTTTCCACTGTGAAAACAAGAGGGCATTCTCATGGCCAAAACACTTGATCTCCCGTTGTGTATTGTGCTCTGTGTCTGATGGAGAACTTCAGGGTGTGAATCCATGCCACAAGCCTGGAGGTGAGAGAGACGAGAGGAGAGGAGGGGCAGACAGGCCTGTGGTGGGGCTGAAAGCTCCCCTCTCTCAATCTCTCCCTCACCCTCTCTCTCTCTCTCAATCTTTCTCACACACACACACATACACACACACACACGGTGTGCTCCTGATGCATAACTGTCAGCACTCTGATGTTCCTGCCACCCAGTCCGTGGCATTTTGAGACAACCCCATACTCCACTACTACCCCCCCCCCCCCCCCCAATCACCCGCTGAAGCCCTCTCACTACTATTACTATTTTCCCTTGTGCCTCACTGTGTGAGACCACCATACTGTTTCCCTTGCTCTCAGAGCACCCAACCCGAACACCAACCTCCTTTTTTAACGTTGGTTGCTGCTGATGCCATTTGCAGTGATGGATGACCATTCGCCGTCTGCCTGACAGGCCACCAGCTGATGCCACATAATTACAGTATCCCCCCATTTAGGCAAAATTACCAAATTACAGGAGTTTCCCCCCGGAGACCTGGCCAGGACTGACAGGCCCCAGTGAACAAAAGAAACACAAATATTAATGAAAATGGATTGGCAAAACAGCCTGGGTGCTTTTTTGGAAAATATAGCTACCAAATAAACAGTTTTTTTTTTTTTACCCCAAAAGATTTTTTTTTTGTTTTTTTTTTTTCTTCTGTGTGTGTGTGTGTGTGTGAGAGAGCATGCGTGTTTGTGTTGTGTCCGTTTTCTGTTCTCTCTAGCCAATTGCTCCCAATAAAGTGAGAAAACAGAGGGGGACTTTTGATTAGTCTCTCGAAGCGGAGGCAATTTCTCACGACTGATTAATGCCGCATCACATCTGCTGGCTTCTGGATATCAGATGTTTGTAGTATTTTAATCTATCTCTTTATTTATTCATTTATATGGCTTAATTAAATGCAAACCTATTCATATCCTCATAATAACACACAGCAAATGCATGATTGGCGCAAGAAAAACATGTATAATACATGCTGATTACTACTCAATAGTGGGTTGAATGTGATAGATTAGCGAGAGTAACAAGTTATGATAAGCCTGCAGAGAAACAGAGCAGTGACAGGAGAGGCTGGTGTCTCCTATTAAAACACTGTTACAATTATTCCTTCATTCTAAAACTGCAGCCAAAGCTGTGGAGGCAAAGAGTCATGTGGCGTTCGTGACGGGGTGGCCATTTTCCTTCCTGGCACACAGCATGAACACCTTTCAGAGTCAGGCCATTCCGTTCTGTCAGTGAGGTGACATTTATTGTGTGCGTGTTGACAACTTGCAGAACCGTAACCCAACGTCCACCCTCTACCTCTGTGCTGTCTGTTGCTGTCGCTGTTAAACAGAAAAAAAAGGGACCACCATCACATAGTTCACACTTGCGGTTCACACTCGGATCTCTGCTCTATGTCTGGCACCGCCCGTCCCATTTTACAGATGGCTGAGATTTTAAAAAATAAGATCAATACGTGATTAAGTCCCTCAAAGAAACACACTCATTTTAGGTCTGAAAGGTGATGCTAATGCTTTGGTTCAAACATAACTGCTCATGGTTACTCGGCTTCCTAAACGTGTCATTTTCATCATTAGTATCAACTCCTAACACTTACATGTTCCAGAAAGGAAAGCAGAAAACCACATACAAATGCACGCGTGTACACACACACACACACACACACACACCTCTCAATTTACTGACTGACATTGATTCCTCTATGCTTCATTGGGCCAATGCATTTTTTAAACCCCCTCTTTCATGCATGTCTTAATGGTACACACTCACTGAAGTTACCACTTACTCAAGCATTAAATTAAAGCTACAAGCACATGCATATGCATGGCGCTAAGCAATCTCAGGTGCACACCAACCACTGCACACCAGCAATGAAGTTTGGAGCACACACCTGTCTTTTTACCTCCGCTGATGTGAAGTTTGATTTAACCTTCTGACGCTGGCACATAATAAAAATCAGGAAATTAAAAAGCGTGTCGAAGCTTTCTGATCTGCCGCGTCAAACACTCAAACACACGCACACATACGCACACAGGCTTGACACAGGCGGGGGCGGAGTATGAGGTGACAAACGCACCCCCCCAAAATGATTATGTTTCAGGGCTGTAATTTAATCAGAATGAGCCGGGTGTCACTTACTAATAGCGGGTACTTTGCAGTGATTGATCTTTATTTGCCAAGTAGCGAGAGGCTGGGGGCTGGCGGCAAATATTGA
The DNA here is from genome assembly GCA_017657215.1 of Limnothrissa miodon. Taxonomy (NCBI): domain Eukaryota; kingdom Metazoa; phylum Chordata; class Actinopteri; order Clupeiformes; family Clupeidae; genus Limnothrissa; species Limnothrissa miodon. The sequence goes on from JAGFZM010000021.1 coordinate 274,952, forward strand.
GGGGTGAGGGGGGAATGGGGTAACAGCAACAGACGGCCAAGCCACTCTGACTGAAATGGAGCACACAAGAGATTTTTCATCTCAAGCTATCGACACCCAGAAATTCATCACATGCTAATGATTAGCAAGGTACAGGTGTGGGTACTGTAAATACGAGAGGCCAACAGCTGGCACCGAGGAGGGATATGACAATGATGGAAACGATGATGAGTCGACCTTCAAAGCAAACAAGTAAACAGTGCTAAGTGGCACTGGAGTGCTTTTTTTAGTTTTGCCCAGGCTTAGTTTTTGTTCATATTAGTTTAGTTTTATTTTTCATGAATGGTATTATATGGGAAAACTTCAACAAACCTGACTAGACCAACTAGAATGTGCACAGAAATACCTATTATAATTTAAATTCTATTGTGAGAGAAAATTGTTGTTAGTTTTTTTTTTTTTTAATCTGTGTGTGTGTGCGTGTGTGTGTGTGTGTGTGTGTGTGTGTACGTGTGTGTGTGTGTGTGTGTGTGTGTGTGTGTGTGTGCGCGCGCGTGTGTGTGTGTGTGTGTGTGTGTGTGTGTGCGCGCGCGTGTGTGCGTGTTTGCGTTTCTGTGCGTGTGTGTGAGCTTTAGTGTGTATGCATCTGTGCGTGTGTGTGTTGGCTTAACTTTAACAAGTGGGGATGGGAAAAGCAGTGAAACAGCGTGTCCATTTTAAAAACCTCGATTACAGCTTAGCTATTTGCATGGCAGGCTTAGATTAGAGGAGCACTGGGGGCCAGAGGGGCAGCCATGAGGTTGCATGGCTAACATCCCAGCCATTCTCTCCATAGCCCAGCTGGACACGCAGAGGAGAGCCTCCTCCACAAATGTTAAGTCTATAGAGCCGCCGAGATAAGAACAAAGAGAAAAGAGATAGCATAGAGGTATGGAGAGAGGGGGAAAGATAGTAGAGAGAGAGAGAGAGAGAGAGAGAGAGAAGCCTAGTGAAAGATAGAAAAAGTAAAGAGATAGGAAGAAAATCATAGTGGCTCAGCGTGATAACACTTTTTTGCTAGGAAAATCTACTGCGATGAGTTCCAGGAGCTGATATAAAAATGAAACAAAATTAAACAAAACAAAACAAATGGCAAAAGTGTTCCCTGCACATAATGTTTCTGGGGGACTTTAGTGATATTATTAACATTCCACCACACTCTGTAGACTCCTCCTGTGAATCCTCAAAACAGTTTGCTAACACTTTTTTAAAGCAGCAGTAAAATTAACGTGTTCATGTGTTCGTCTAAAACAAGAAAATGCACAACAATCATAAAGGATATTTAAAATGTCGTTACATCATCGGCAATCCAAAACATCATAGACAGTCAAAAACATGTTAACATAAAAAGTAGTCTATTTTGACAATATCTATAATATGAAGAAAAAAACAATTCTTCTAGTTACTGAACAACATGCATAGTCTGTTTGGCACCGGAAAATCTTCTGGGGCCAACACCCTATTTGAACTAACCCTGGGTCTGAGCGGCCAAGGTCACTCTGACCAAACATGGCTCTTGTACAGCAAACCAACTTGAGGTTTATCTTGGCCATGGCTGACATGCACTTAAATAGCTTCTGTCCATCCATCACGGGGCCTGGGACACCAGCTAATGGGGGTCTGTTTGATATACAACATCTGCAAGGGCAGCCTCTGTTATCCTGAAGACACACACACAAACACACACACATACACACACACACACACACGCACACACACGAACACGCACACAAACAGTAATGTGCTGTCGGCCAAGAAATTCTCTCATATTCTTCTGGAGATCACTGAGTTTTGTTTAGTGGGTTGAGTGAGTTTTGCAATCACTACTAAACCATCTGAAGAGCTAACACTGAAAAAAGTTTAACTGTCCAAACATCCCCCTCCCACCCGAACAGCAAACACACACACACACACACACACACACACACACACACACACACACACATTCTTAAATTAATAAATAAAGTGTACTAGTATGAACCTCAACATGTCAATATGTGAGCACAGAGAGATTTCTAAGATATCTGGCAATCTATAATTGCATTCCAAATGACTGTGACCAGGCACTCGGCAAAATGCTTTGTGTCAATTTGAATTGCCCACTGATGTTTGAGTTGAATTTATTGCAAAACCCCAGGACAAATAATAAAGCATAATATCAGATGTCTAATGTCTATTCAAACACACACACACACACCACCTTATTTTATAAACAACAGTATATATTGTGTTTTTGCTTAGAAGATGTCTGTTGGCCACAAGGGACTAGGGGAAGAGGAACTAAACAGATTGGTTACAGTGACACGTGTTCTTAGAGAGCGCAGGCAGCGTCTGCCCTGCACTTTGCATAACTGCACTATCCATTATTTAAGACGCAGTGTTTGTAGCTTCTGAGCAAAAAAGAACCTTACACAAACACACACACACACACACACACGCACACATATCCAAAAGAGAACACCAGATTTACAGACAGCAGAAAAACAACAACAAAAACAACAGCAGCAGCAACAACAACAATAAAAACAACAGCAGCACACAGAGCAAAAACAATAAAACACCACGGCCGGATTTTGATGTGTCAATATGTTGGCCAGCCCCAGGGAGGAAGGTGATCCAGCGCAAGAGGCGCAGGGCAATGAAATGTGAGTGGGAACATGGCTCTCTTCTCCTGCCCTGTCTGTCTTAAATGCTCCTCAGGGACAGTCACTTTCCCAGGAAGGGCTTGGAGTTTTAACAATTAATGCATTAAAGGCCTATGGTGACAGCTCAGCTCGCCTCAAAGCACAAAGTTTTGTTTATGCAGAGGCACATTAATAAGAGAGGGAGTCTCCAGGGACACGGGAGGTGGCATGTGTGCGTGTGTGTGTGTGTGTGTGTGGGTGGGTGGGTGTGTGTGCGTGCCTGTGTGTGTGACAAAAAAGGATGTCTGTTTCTTCTCACACTTATATAAAAGAGGTTTCCAAGTACATGCAGAAGGGGGGTCACTTGATAGGACTGAGAGCTGTGGGGAGCTCAGGGCATGATGGGGTCTCTTCAAGCCATAGGAGAACCCCGTCAGGGATTGGCTAGTCATTTCTGTACAGCCAGGAGCCACAGGCAAAGAACTAGTCTACTTAACAAACTGTTTTGCTACAGCTGTACCAATGAGCATGTTTTGGGAAAGGTAGGCTAAAACTATACACTGTCATTACTGATTAAATTACACCGTCCCGCAGACCATAACAAACAATCCAATTTGATGATTTGTTTTCTTAAATGTTGGCGAAAAAGAAGTAATTTTTTGTCATCTACCAAAATAGAGAATACATGAGCTTGTTTGTGATTTGTTAATTATTCATAGTCCCTTCTGATCTTGTTCTGATTTTTTGTACATCTCTGTTTTGCTTATTCTCCAAAGCATTTTGAGGAAAACTTCTAAACACCACCAACTACCAGATTAATATTTAATTGCTTATTGTTTTTCAAAACCATGTTCTTTATTGTTTTGTATTATTCTTGGAAAAACAGAAGGGTGAAAAAAGTCTAGTCTTTTAACCTGAGCCAGAAAGGATGGTAAAATGGCACATTAAAAAAAATAAAGAAAGAAATCTTACAAACACGGGCTTCAAGCCATTTTAGCTCCTTTACAACATACTCTCTGGCCTTTTAATTAAGAAACACAGTCTCACACAGTCTCAGTATGTTCTGGCTCAGTGCATCCCAGCTACCAACCACACCGACACAAAGCAAACAAAGACAGCCTGTAAAATGGCAGAGCCAACCTTAGTTTCCATCATCATCATTATCATCATCATGCAGAACTATGGGCAGTGCACTGATTTCAGAGTCGGACTTGAGGTAACAGACGCTGTTTTTATTTAGTGACTTTCCAGTCTGGTAGGTGGATAATTACTGTCATTTATTAATAATCCCTAGCCAGCCCATAATAATGCGTCCCACATGTGACAAGGCCCTCTTAAAGGGGCGGCTCATTTGCCAGTGAGAATCGCAAGCAAAACGCCACTCGGGGAAACTAATGGAGGGCAATTTTCTTGTCTGAGGGGAGAGAAAGTCAAATAAAACATCCAAACGTTCTGTATTGAGATGTCATTTTCCATTGGCCTGCCGAGTTGAACCCCGGCATTCCAGAAGAGGAGCGTTCTCGTCAGTGGAATCATTACTTTAGGCCACTTCCCTCGGGCCATAGTGGGGCTCTTCCTCTGGGCATTTAGGAGTCCTTGTCCAAACATGAGGAAGCATTTTATTCCCTCTCCTTCCCTCCATTTCTCTTCATTTCTACATTAGCCAAAGTGATATAATTTACAACCTGCCGACCTTGACAGATTATAATAGGTTCCACGGCTCCAGTGAGACTGTTTTGAGGAATGAGATTTTGATGAGCAAAATAGCCCCGTTGTCCAACTTTCCCCCGTGTCTATAACAGGATTTCCTTTCATGTTACTTTTCAAGGGTGCTCCATCCGAACCGCCCCCTGCAAACCGTGACACATAGGGTGAAGGTGATCTTGAGCGTACAGTATTAATCATCCAATCAGCATCCCTGGAGGAATCAACAGGTCAGGGGCAAGGCGTGATAAAGACACAGAAGGATTCTATTGAATTCGAGCATGATTAATCTCTACTTTTACAAGTCGAGCCGGGCGGGCTGCGTGTACACTTCATGGAAAATTAGATTGAAGTGATTTTATATTCCCACCAGCAAACAAAGATAGATAGAGCACACATGGCCTCTTTTGGAGCTCTTTAATTCATTTTGTGCTCAAGGCACTGCACTAGCTCCCTTTTTCGAAACCCTTCCCTGCCGACAGAAATCTCCATGGGCCTGGCACACGCCACCCTATATGTGACACCCTACTATTCCTCTTAACACTCAAAGTTCCTTTCCCTCTCAATGGCATACGTGTCAAAGTCAAAAGTGCCTTAATGAAGGCTACAAGATCCACACCACCACGGGCACCTGTTATACTGCCACTCAAGGGGATCATCAATGTAAACAAAGTGTCAATCCGGAAACAAAAGTGGAAGAGTCTAGGTGCCAGCCAGTCATTTTGTAGTACTGCTAGTTTCTCGGTATAAGAAACAACTGGTGAAACATCTGCGTTAAGAAGTTGTGTTCCATATCTCTTCTCTCTCTCTTTGCCAATATCTTACCAGGATTCATTCAAAACCAGCTGCACAGACAGAAAATGCTGTGCATCTTGAGGCCTCAAGAGGCTACTTCATGGAAGAATTAACATGCGCTTTAAAATGCATTGCTCTATTCTGATAACCATGGCAACAATGGCTTCAGTCTGCTTTGTCCTCATGACGAATTCCTCTTGTGTAGCTTGTAATGATCTAAATGAAAGGCTTTGTGGTTGCACAATGAATGAATGAATTTCATTTCCTCTGGTTATTGTTTTGCAAGTTCGGAATCAATTTCATCTACAGGCTCTGGCTCCACGTTATGGAATGCTTTAAATCAGTCATGGTATATGATTGATGAGGTCTGATGCAGAAAAGAATTTAACTTACGCTATCAAGACCTATAAATGCTGGTTTCTACTTTTCATTCCCTCTGGCTTTCTCAAAGCACTGCACAGTTTGCCTGGCATATCAACCACCAAGCTTTGGTTATGGCAGAGCCAGAACCTTCATCACATCACATAAGAGAAATACAGGGACTAACTGTTCATTAGCCTCAGCGGACAGACATACTAATGGCCAAAAATAAAAATTGCAACCCATACGTTTCAATTAACCCGTTGCCTTGATACCTTATCAACAGTAACTGTATGGAGCATGATGGGAGATGGACTCGAGGGAAATGCACCTCAAATGGATGGCTTCTCTGCGCTTTCACCTGGACTTGTGTGAAAATCCCAAGGTAGCCGCTGAAGCATCTACGGACTAAAATTGGTGAGTGGATGGCTATCGTGTTTGAGAATGTGTTACAGATGATGTCACGATTACCATCTGCCTCTCTGCGTCTCAAGTGACATGCATTTGAAGTAAAAGGCTGGCCTCAGGCATTGCAAAATCACTGGAACCGAGTACTACTGGCTCCATTTGATTGGCAAGTAAAAACTATGTTACCAGGATGGTATGAATATGTTAATTATGCCCAAACTATGGCACAGAACATCACCCAATACAGAGCCCATAACAGCAGTACAGAAATTCAAAGTTTATTTTCAAATAGTTGTTTGACTTGTTACAAGATTATAGAAGAATATAAAAAGCAAGAGTATAAAATGGATTCCTGGCCATTAGTTAGACCTATATTAAGATCTTCATGCAGACAGTTGTTGCAAAAAAAAGTTCAAGTATTTTCCTTTAGTCCTTGAACATACTGTAACAATAACGTGCATACACGCCCACCATCCATACACAAAACCACATATTAGTATTCAAAATGAAATTAATTCTCATCCACACAAGAGGCCTGCGCTGGTAAGGAAGAAAAAAGAAAAACAAATGATTCAAAGCAAATACCATACCATTTCCAATGAATATTTTTCTTCCCCGTTCGAAAGTGTTGGGAAACAGTGACTGAGAGACTGGAGGACGCTTCGACGAGAGTCACGACTGCCTCCGACGGGATGCGGGTGTGGGTAGAGAATTAGTCACACAAGAGCAGATTCATGAGATGAGGAATCACGCTGATGGACAGAGTGACAAATGAGCGAGCACTCCACACAAAGCCTCCCGATTTTGTCGAGAAGAGGAGGCAGCATGCTCTTGCTGTTTACCCGCAGTAAAATCTGCCATAATAACAACAGCCATGATTGACTGGCAATGAGTGGGTAGAAGGGGGGAAGAAAGAATGCCTCTAAAAGAACCATTGTACCTTCTTTGTGTTTAAACTTAACTACAAACAAGTTGGGCAAGGAACACTGACCCATCAACCGTTTTTTTTTTTTTTTTTTTTGTGGTTAATAACTTTGTTATTAGTAAAGAGTGACCGCTAGGTCCTCGCTTTAACACTAATGGAGAGGAGGACCATGACCCTGTGAATGCCAGTGATGAACCACGTTTTAGATGTAGAAATTAGCTGAGAGCTTTTGGAACTGTTGGCCCAGGTTAGTTGATGGTTGTTACTATTTTATCTTCATTGTTCATTCAACCACATCCAAAAATGGATTGAACATGATCCCCTCATGTTTTGATCAGAGATGCTTTAATGGGGCATTATTACCTGGGAGAGTGGTAAGCCCAGTACAGGGAGAAGTATTTGTGTTAGGCCTGCCATTTCAGACGTCTTTCCGGAACACATCTGTTGCTTTGTTGCCGATTTGTGTGTGTGTGTGTGTGTGTGTGTGTGTGTGTGTGTGTGTGTGTGT
>JAGFZM010000021.1:282303-303808 GCA_017657215.1 Limnothrissa miodon
TGTGTGTGTGTGTGTGTGTGTGTGTGTGTGTGTGTGTGTGTGTGTGTCTAATAGACACTGTGGAAGCCATCTATACAGACCTCCTCTGAAAATTAATTACCATCCTCATCCCTCACATTCCCAAGTTGAAGCAACCCACCTCATGAAACAAGCTCAGACAGTCACTCTCGTGGAAATGAACATGGCGCCATTGACACCGCTGTGCTGCTCACACACACAGTATCGCTGCAAGCTGAACAATGAGTCCCGTGTTTTGTCCTCCTTTCACCATTAATAGAGTGACACTGTTCATAACTCACCCTAGGAAAAGAGTGGTCTGCTAATGGAATAAATCAAGTATGAAATATCAATCAAATTACAACCTAATAGTTCCTCTAATGTCTTTGTTTGTGTACAGATGGCCCCTTCAGCTAGCCACACAACAGTCAGCCATCATAATAACCATCACTGGCCTAATAGGAACACTTCATTAATCAACAAGGCCTGTTGAATTGCATCATTGCAAACAATTAGCCAAGTGCATTGCAAACACCGGCACAGACTTAAGACCTGAAAGGAAATGTTTATCACACTTGACAAGAGAGCCACTTTGTCTGTGATAGTCGTAAGCAAAAGGGCTACAACTGGGTGGCACACTGTTTACAATGTGGGGTTAGTAATGGCTTGGGTGCTTACATTTAGCCGGAAGGTCGTAGCCGCCGGTGATCTTGGCTTTTCCCGTGGCGCAGCCGTTCAGCGTGTGACACTCGTCATAAAGACATGGACCAGCTGCCCGATGTATGCAGCCATCGACTGTAAAGGAAAAAGAAATATAGCGTTTACATTAACAACATTAAATCACATAGTGCATCAAGCAGTGGCCAAAAGACCAAAGCATCACACAGTCGCTTGGCAAAGACTTAGCCATGTCTTGCCTTATTCATTGCATGTAAACCAACAGAAGCAATACAGTGGTTCTATATTCAGAATTTAGTGATGTGAAAGTAGAATTTGCTATGCTTTTTGTGTTTTGTAGGTAATTTCTGCTTCATCTAGGCTATTTCTGCTCTATCTGCAGTAGGTTATTTATAAGCCAATTAGAATGCATATAGGGTGCTGGGAAAAGAAGCTATATTTTGAAACTAGTACCGTAAGTCTATATCTTTAACATCTCATATGTGATTGGACTGTAAATATATCTTTCACATGCTCAGATTGGAAATGTATTCTGAATTGTGAATAGACAAGATGTCAGTGTTATCCACCAAGTAATCATTTAACCATTAGGCTGCTTCTTCTCATTATTCCAACAATTATTTATGGAAAGTAATAAACATTTTGAAAACAACTATGTCTGAGGTACAAAAACACAGGTTGTTGTTATTTCAGAATCCACATTTGACCTTCCATTATCTTGACATAAGTTTCTTTGTTTGTGTGCTGTGTTTCACTCACATGCACACAAACTTTATCTAGAATAATACAAACCATGCACACATGCATGCGCACACACGCAGAAGCCTAGCAGGCAGATATGTTCTGCAGCATTAAGAGTAATTACCAGACAAAGCAAGAGACACAAAGTACCCCAAAGTCAAACCCAAGTAGCACTATGCTACTGTGACAAACATCTAAAGTGTGCAGCTCCAACTGAGTGCTGTGGACTTGGGACAGATGTTTTACTCTCTGCCTATTTAGGAAGGCTCCACTAAGCCTTGCCCAAGCTGTAATGACAACACAGCTCAGGTGAACGAGCAAGTTGTAAACTTACTGTCTGTTTGGTTTAAATATTTAGATTCAGTCAAGTTATCACTTGATCACACTGGGTATGCATGGCAACTGAGCTGATAGTCCCTCTTCTGTTTGCTTCCAGAGTTTATGCTGCAGTGCCCTTGCTTTGGTTCAACAATGAGCCACCAGCTGAAATGTGAAATCAGTGCAACAATCTAAGGCGAGTCCAGGGACACGAGCATGACAATCTCCTGTCGTCATCATCATCATTAGTCATGACGAAAGGATGTTATGACGTGCAATGACGTTTGTAAGCTGTTTGTAAGAGCAGTACAAATCAGTTGTCCTGGTGTGTCCTGTCAAAAAACAAAGGTATACCAAACTTGTAAACTGGCATCGCTATGCTGCTATTATGGTGCAGTATTCAATCAGTTGTCACAAAAGTAAGTGTCTTCCTATTTTGCATTCAAATGAGTGAAGATCACAATGATACAGTACACCTCATGATTGATTTGTGTTTTTCCATCTGGGCTGGACTGTGTGGGAGAGAGGATGTTTGGGTGGGCTTATATGGGACGGCGCGGGATGGAGGGTGTTTGATTCGGACGCACCCCTGGGCCCAACCTCCCGAGGTTTTAATTTCACTCGGTTAAGCCCAGGCAACGTCTGATGGATGGCCCATCTTACAGGAGGAGGCAGGGAGATAGAAATCCAAACGATCTACCCTCCAAAAGCCACACGCCCCTCCATGAACGAGTTATCCATCACACCGAAAACATCATAAAACTCCTCAAGCTGCCAGCTTTGGAAGGTGGAGAAAGGGAAAAACCCTTTGCACCATTTATGCACACCAGGACAAGCTTACTAGGCACACATCTGCAGGCCACCGGTTTGACTTCTTTTAGCTATAAATACATGCTGGAATGGGTTTCTCTTCAGAGGTCAGAGTAGACAAGAGCCAGACAGGCCCAGCAGTGGCATGATATCAGGCACAAGCCTGTAAGCCAAGCTGCAATTGTAGCAAAACAATGCCAACCTAACATTGCTAACGTCTCATTTTAATGAGAAGCAATGGAAAAAAATGAAAAAAAAAAAAAAAAAATGACAAGACCACCGCCGAAGAGAAGTTTAAAAAAGAAATGATGAAGCAATATTGCCTCTTATCAAGGCTGCCCAACCGGCTGATATAAGAATTTTGTTTCATCCTAAACTCAATAAAGCTGAAAACTACACCATTCTTTCAATCTGCCTGCAATTTTGTGGGAATAAGAGGAAGGCACTAGCCAGACAGGAGATCTTCTCCCTCTATCAATCATCTTTAATGGAGTGAAGGACAGAGAGCGAACAGAAACAGATTCTGATGGCTTTTGAAAAAGTGCAGACTTTGAAAAGATGAAGACATTGAAAGATGAAGCTCTAAAAAAAGGAGTCCATTCCCTGGTCGTTCAGAAACAATGCATTGATCTCTTTTTTTATCCAGGATCTCTTCAAACTAGAGACTGAATTATCAGTGTGGCCTCCAGACTAGGTTTTTGATTCTAATAGACATAAAAAGCATAATCTGCATTAAGGCCAGACAAAAATTGAGTTTTATTGTGCGCCTGTCTGTGTCAGTATGTGCAGTGGTCACCAACAAAACATGTGATGTCCTCATGAAAAGCCCACAAAATATTACAATTTATTGTTATTTAAATAATGTTTTAGTTTGTTTCATATTATTATGATTAATGCAAATTATATTTTATGGGCAATGCTCTACTCTGTATATAATTTTGGTGGAAAAGAAACGCTTCAATAGCCTCAATAAAAACTGAACCACAACTAAATGTAATGAATTGAAGGAAAGGTTTATTGCTCATTTAGCCCTTAACACTAACGTAATGTAATTATACTCCAGGCATCAGTTGGCCAGTAATTGATGTCACTGTAAAAATCAACATGACTGAGCACTGACTCTAATCTCGACACAACAAATGATTGCATTAGAACTCAAAAGAACTAAAAATGATGTTTTGTCCAAAAAAAGTGTTTCCTACGTATTTCATTGCAAAATTCAAATTATAATGGGTAAATTAGAGAAAAATTAATGGGCCATTACAAGTTGTGCAAAAGATGCTATTAGTATGCTGTGGCAAAAAGTAATGTTGTACAAGGCTGTGGAGAAACTTCTACAGACCACAATTCTGCAATTAGTGACATTCAGTGGTATCAGATAAATATTCCATTTTTTGCACCAGGGATATCTTAAGTGTATAAGAGTATAAAAAAGTATAATACATGGATATCCCCCCTTTTTTCCTTCATACGAAAATAGTATTTATAGTTTATAGTTAGCAAAACATGTAAACATTTAACTAAATAAACAACATTTCACAGCATCAAAGGTGCTACTTAATTGGCCTAAATGTGGCAGAAAACTAATAGTCAAAGTGCAGATGCTAAAAGGCGAATTATCTATCTATCTATCTATCTATCTATCTATCTATATATATATATATATATATATAACCGCACCTTTCACATCTGTAAATATAATCACTTTATCTTCATCCTGTGGGGCACAAGGCAGCTTGAAGCAGCACTGGCAATCCATCATCCCTCAACACAGATCACATCTGTCTATCCAGCCAACCACTGCTGGTTTATCAGAGGAGAGTTACTGCAGTGCAACTTCAAAGCTAACAGGAATTTCATGCACTCTACAGTGCATGTCTACATGTCTGCACAAGAGTAAAGAGCATCCATCTGGCAATTTTAACACTTCAGGCTTGTTATACTCAAGCAAAGAGATTTGGGTGTGTCTACAAGGTGACCAGATTTAGATGAGTCGGTGATCAAACCATTTTCCTTGTCCACTGCAACGTCAATTTCCATCATTATCCAGACTAAGCTAGTTCCAGATAACAGACAGATCTCTTTCTCTCTCTCTCTCTCCATCTCTCATTTTTCAGATTACACAACACTTATGCACAAGCCCTGTCTTAATTTGCCCTGACAACCATGTTCATCGCTGGTGTATTCCCTTCAGTTTCACCCCAAGGAGCCCGCATGAATCTGGACTGGAAGCTTTCATCCTTGACAGGAAGAGCCTCCGTGCGATGATGAAACTCCCTCTCGCCCTGGGTCTGGAATGCAAACGAGACCAATTTGCAGGGAAGTTCTCACAGACATTTTTAGAACTTGTTGAGCTGGAAAATGTCTACATGCAGACACAAAACAGCACTAGGTAACCCAAGGACCAAATGAACTTATTACCTCCAATATGAACTCAGCCTGTGCAGCGCTACTGTAATTTCCCAACTATTTCATGTACATGTATATAGTCTATATAAGATTTTTTTTTCTGATCATGATTATACAATGGTATTAGTAGTATAACTACATGTTTGTAGTAGTATAGTAGTATAACTTCATGTTTGGCTAATACATAGGTGCCTTCCATAAACTTTTTAGTAAACACATTCCACATATTCTAATATTTTAAACTAACATGCAAATTATGCAGCAGTTTTTTTTTTCTTTTTTTTCGTATTTTCCCCATGTGGAGAACCAGTATGCAGGACAAAACAGGCAGATACAGTATGACCATTAGGGAGTTCGATCTGTGTGCCGTGTTTAGTCATGTGAGCAGGCTTTAAATTGCAAGACCCGGAGTGTTCATGGGTAAGCAGTAATCCACAGCTGCTGGCTATGTTTCACACTGGCTCTGGAGAGACAAGGGAGCGGAGCAGTCTGGCGGGGCCGCCATGAAGGAGAGGCCGTTCTGTGCTCTGCCTTAGGCTCTGCTGCTTGGCGTCTAGAGAGATGCCCTCTCTCTTTCCCTCTTTTTCTCTTATTCTCTTTCTCTCTCTTTCCCTCTCTCTCTGTATCTATCCCTCGGGCTCAGGTTCAGTCTGCACCTGCTCAGGGGACGAACGGACGGGCGGGCAGACAGAAAGACTGTAGGATGTAGGCGGTGCAGCGTGACCCACACCACACCTCACATCACCACACCAGCCAAGCTGGAACCTTGTGTGTTTCTTCTGCCAAAGTCCCTTTGAGGACAAGGGCGGTTTGGGGGAGGGGGGGGGGGATAAAGAGATGGTGTGGGGAGGTATAGACAGCCCATCTTCTGTCCCCTCCCATTCCAGTCCCTGATATCTCACGTTCCCTTCTGGAAGCAAGTGAGAGATTTATTCGGTCTGGCCTCAACTGCGAGCTCTCTAGTCAAAGACACCTGCCTACCTCTGGCAGCACAGCCTGAGGGAAAAGGACCGCGAACCCTGATAGCCACCTTAGTTGGGAAATATTTCCTAATGGCTGACATTTCATTTATCATAAGTTCACCATATCACTGTCTGGTCGTTTTTTTTTGGCTGAGGCAAATTCCATACGCCAGTCAGATGTAGGGTTTTTCACAATTTTGCTCCGAGGGAGCTCCACTTTGCCATACACACTTTCTCACGCTGCACAAAACGAAATGAAACCTTGACGCACTTTCCTCACTCTGCAAAGGCATCCCAAATCGAGAGACGCACACGGTGCAGATCCCCTTGCTTGTTGCCAGCCTATTGCATCATAGGAGGTGGCGAGAAAAATTAAGTTCACCTTATTCATTTGTATCTTATTTGGAAAACAGCAATGCCTGGACGACGCCGGCTCCAAATGGGTGAGTGTGGGTGCACTGTGGAGTGTGGAACCTCTACCCTAAATCTCCTACCACCCTCACTCGCACCCCTTTCCCCCAGCCTCCACCTCTGCCGGCATCGGCAGCCAGAGGAATTTGCATGCAGAGAGATTCATGCAGCAGCGAGAAAAGGCAATCTGAAAACACTTTGGGCACTAATACAACACAAAGAATATGAATATGTCTCCGGGCAGAATGCAAAAAGCCCTAATCTCCTCTCTCATCCCTCCTTGTTGTTGCCCTCCTCACTGTAGGTGAGTTTAGAGGCGGATTCACGTGAAAAATCACTTTCGAGATGAGAGCAGCGGAGGAGCTCCTGCCAGCCCATGTAATGAGCACAGAGAAGGGGCGCGGGTAGCCCACTGACAATGACGGGCATTATTCTCTGCAGCCACCATCGCCTAAAGTACAGCAGCAGCCAAAGTCGCTGTCGCATGCCATGCCATGCAAAACAAATCAGCTCTTCCAGGAGAATCAATAACACTCAAATTACCCAGGACTTTAAGCATTTAAATAAAAAAATAAAAACGATTTATCTCTGCACCTTCTTGGGTTCCCGTGGGGCGTTAAACACATTCTACTCCAAACAAATGAATTAGCAACCACAAAAGCAGGTCTAAGCACTCATAACTAGATGTGTGACCCATATGTGTCTGGCTGTCAATTTATTTTTCTAATCTAAGAGGGATTTGGGAGGAATCCCCATCTGATTTAAATGCTGAGGACGCTAGCTAGCGCAGTCACTTGGAAAATGGCATCTTATCCTCATTAACAAAGTGCACCGTTTATTTTTCCCCTTTTAGATGCAGATATGCCATTTTATTTCCCTGCAGTCGAAGCAACACTTCCAGCAGACACTCTGACAGTCTCGGAGGCTTTTCCCAATTCTACAGCTTATATGTAGACTTAGTGCTTCCAATATTGCAACCAAACACCAGAGGGTTATTTATAAGCTAGGTAAGAATACAAAAACACGACAAATCTCCCCAGCTGGCCAGGTAAGATGCAATTATGGCTTGTATTCATTGTTTTATAAGCCACTTCCAAATGAACACATTTACAGTTACATAGTTATGGGGAATGTTATCACACTGATAACTCTGTCCTGATATTGATATTTCAACTACAACTACAACATTACGGGGGAAAAAAAAATTCGGATGGCCTAGGCCTTGAGCATATGGGCTGAAAAGTGGCCCACAAATAGTATTGGGAAGAGGGGTTATATTTCTCTGTGCCTTTTCCGCCATGCCCCGCTGGCCTCTGAGCAGCAGAGCTGTCATTTGCGGGTCCCCCATCAAGACTGGGAAACATCTGCTGCTGTCCACCTCCATCGTCCTTCATTCGTCAGTCCTCAGTCCAGATGAAGCACCAGCGCCAACGCCTCATCTGTCTCCCGCCCCCAAAACCCCCCTTCCCCGTCCCCCGTCCCCATGTCCCCCGTGCCAGGACCCTTGCCCGTCCGCGTGCTGTGGCTGAGCGTGGAAGCGCGGGGCGGGAGCGCGCCTGCAGTATGTGGGACAGTGGATTTATTCCTCCTCTCAGTGTGGGCCGTGATTCGCTCAGTCAAAGTCTCTTCAGCTCCTCATTCTCCCTCCCTCTCTCTCGCTCGCTCTTTCTCAAACACTCAAACTACCTCCGGCTTAATGAAGAATGAAGATAGAAGAGAGAGAGAGAGAGCGAGAGAGAGAGAGAGATAGAGCGAGAGAGAGAGAGAGAGATAGAAAGACAGAAGCAGGAGGGGAGAAAGGTGGAGAGATGGACCTGAAAAAGACAGGGAGGAAAAAGAGGGATGGTAAAGGAGCTTTTGGCTGTGAGTGAGTGAATGAGATAAAGTGAGGGATGAGAAGAGAGAGAGAAGGAAAGAGAGAAAGAGGGGGGGGGAGAGAGAGAGAGAGAGAGAGAGAGAGAGAGAGGGAGGATAAAAGCAATAGGCAGACCATGCTCAGGGCACTTCCATATCTATCTAAACTATTCATCCTCATTGTGGTCCCTTCACACAGCTCTGACAGCACTGATTAGACAAGGCCGCCGCTCTCTCCCTTTCTCTCTATCGCACGCACACACACACAGACACACACACACACACTCCCTCTGCAGTAACCTTGCCATCGCCAGTCTAGTGGGCACCTGTGCAGCACACACCCACAGCATCCCACAGTTCCTTTCCCACAAGCATCAGAGCCCCAGCAAAGCCTCTACTCCAGGTCTCCGCGGGCCTTTCCCACACAAAGACCGAGAACCAAGGGGGTTTATTCGGTCCTCCCCAACCTCTACCACCGCCATCCCCACCCCCACTTTCTCCCTCCATCTTTCCCCTCCCTCCCTCTGACACAAAGGATCTCTGCTCTGCTTTCATTACAATACCCTGCTTTTCAGAAATAGTGTCAGGCGCAATTTTCTCTCCCTAATTATTTTCTGTTCCTCTGAGGATTGGAGTTCAGGACTGGCAGTGGGAGAGGAGGGTGTGGTGGCAGTGAGGTGGTGGTGGGAGTCTGGCTGGTGTTAAGTGTACAAGGGGTTGTGGGATGGATTGGCTGGTACAGAGGAAAAAAATGGGGACTTGGGATTCGAATTGAATTTGGCAATTCTGCTACTAGTAAATCCTATTGTGGAAGTTGGTAACAAGGGAGAGAGAGAGAGAAAAAAAATAATTAATTAATTTGAAAATCCACAAATCCACATTTCAGCATTGGGATCAGCATTTGGGGGAAAATAAATAAATAAATAAATACAAAAATGGCCAAGAGGGTAACCTGCCCTGTGGGATCTCTACGTTAGTACCCCCCTGGATGCCAGGGGCTCCCAGGAGCCAGTTGGCACCCAGCTACTGGCTGTCTCCCACGGGGGTCTTGTTTAAATACTGCACTCAGGGCAGAGGAAGGTAGCCAGGCTAACGCCACCTAGTGGTGACTGTTAATTTCATTAACCTACATACTAGTCTAACGATAAGCTTTGGTTTTCTCCGACAAGAAATCATGTCAGCGAATCAGCGAACAGATCGGGGGCTAAAGGCGATGACGTTGAACTCTAGCGCCCAATCTGAAATAGCATACGTCACGACCAAGCAGTAGCCTTTGGTTGAAGCAGAAAGTATCCCGCCCACCGTCATGAAAACGAATGCCTATGGCTGGTTCTCAGACGCTTTGCACGAAGTGAAACAAAGTGAAAGCGGCTGATCATATCAGGCTAAGAGGAAGGGGCCACGGCACCACAATGCTCTCGTGCCATCTTGCTCTAATCGCCCGCCGCCATGGAGTCTTGTTAAGGAGCTCTGCCTTTTATTGTATTCATGACTTGTATTCACTGACTCGCACTGTCAGTTCCCAACCTTCCCGCCCATTCATTTTGCCAGCTCTGTGATTTACGGCACAATTTTCTAGCCTACTAATTCTGCTGAAGGAGATAATGGCATGAATTAGGCCTTAATCAAGTGCCAATCTGAGAGCCTCGCTGCACTAAATGTCAGATATTTAGACTTTTCCTCGCCGTCTTGTTTATCAGCCTGCCTTGTGAGTCTCTGGACGCAGATCTAATCACGTCCACTGCAACTTGACACTTGGTTGATGACGTGTTGCCCCGGTCCACCGACATAGCTGGGTGCTAATTATGATTCAAACCATAATCCTGGCTTTAGTCATCGGATTGGAGCAATTAATGCATCACGCAGCAAACGAGACATCAAAGGAGGTCTGAGCCTGGACCGGGCTGAGTCTTAAAGTATCGAACCACTGTTGATCCTGCTTTACACCGCTTAAATATGAAGTTAACGGCTATACTAGAAAGAATACGGTGTATCTTGTTCGGACACCTTGTACAGTTTTGCTTGGTTTATAACATATTCAATAAATACATTCAATAAAAAAATCAACTATATTGAAACTTGGCTGAAACCATCCGTCTCACTGTGATCTACAGATCCAAAATAAAATAAAAAAATAATATGCTGGTTCTGATGTTTTACTGTTGCGGATTTGAAGACAAGAACAACGCTATTTATGCAGGAGAAACATTGCCTGAATTCCATCTTAAAGCACAAATACCATTATGTACTGAACGGGACCTCTTGATATTTGCTGCAATTCTGACACAGCAACCAAAGGTGAAATAGTTTACATCACATGTTTTTCGTAATGTGTGCATATTTAGTAGTGTAGGTATTTTTCATTCTTAATAGTGCCCAGAAATGAAAATTATTAAAAGCTTACCTACATGAACTTAACAAATGTATTTGCATTTGAATTCCACTCACTGATCCTAATTTGAATCACAGAATAACTGAATGCATTAAGCATAATAGCTTTTTTAATGTAGCACTTTCCTTCATAACATTAATAACAAAACTGGGCAAATTTGTTTGCTTAACCAATTCATTAACAGTGCGACACCACCTGTTTCACCAACAACTTTCTGCAAATGTATTCTTTTAAATTACAAAACACCTCCGGACAAAGGAAAATGACAGAAACTTCTATTAACACTTTCACACTGCCTTCCTGATTATAAATTAATAAATGGATTTTGCAAAATACCTCCACATATGTTGTTAATACATAAAAGTGGGCTATACTGGTGAATGCATGTCTTTTCTCTACTTTTCTCTACTCTACTTTATAATGAAATGACCTGACTGATTTAATAAGTAATGTTTTACAATAAAACATTAAATTCTAGGCAATTATACTTTTTTTTTTTTTTTACAGAGCTTTCGTTTCACCTTTTTCATTTCACCTTTCATCTTAAAAAGGTCCACAGTTCACTGTTACGCCCACAACCTAGGGACACATTTCATGACATTCCCATCTCCAGGCTAAAACTGATGAAACCTTTCAGATGAAAGGTGAAACGTCCTGCTCCAAAAAGAAGTCGAGTTGTCCATAACTGAACATAATGACAACTTAATACAGGAGTAATATGCTTTTCCGTTATACTGTACTAAAACCTGCAGCCTAGCTATGGTAGCAGATGGACTTGTTTCCAATAGTTTGTCTGAGTGGAACCATGTCAAATTAAATGAGTGGTCCAAGGATCAATCTCTGGAGGACTCATGTCAATGACCTTAAAGTAGAGACAAAATTGGCAAAGAAGGTGAAAAAGAAAAATCTCAGCCAACTGAGGACTACAGTAGATAAGCCAATAGTGTGTTAGAGGCAATGCATTACTATGCCATGATCAATAGTATTAAATGCATGTAATGTCTAGTAACCTTGAAATAGATATTTTGCCTATATCTGTATTCAGAGTAATGACATCACTATGTTTAATAAGAGCCCTGTAGAGGAGGATGTTACAATTCAGTTAACTGCTTAATACATTTCTCTCTGATCTTCACAATAAATGGTAGAATTACATGGGCATGAGCACAGCCTGAGGTTTATACACAGTAAATCTGGAAAAAAAGCCAAAAAGTTGCTAGAGTATCTTAATGTAAAGACTTTTTTTAATCAACTTAAATGAACTTTTTAATCAACCACAAAAAAAAAGTTAGAGCACAAACAGCACCGGGTGAAAGAATGGCAGAGTTATAAAAGCTCTGTTGTGTCTATATATAACATGTGTAACAAGGGAGCCAACAGGAGGTGAAAGGTGTTGTTAGCCTGGGCCGACTCCGAACGTCTTATTTATCTAGACATCACGTCTGCTGTTCAAACAGTCGCTCCCAGGTCTCAAATATCACCGTCATTACAGCAGAAAGAAGTGAGGGGGCTCAGACCGCAAGAGCATAAGAGCAGAGACAGAGAAAGACGAGGAAAAAACTCCACACTCTTATTCTCTTGTGCTTAGATTAGACTTGATAGCCTAAGTGGGCACACTTAAAGGCATTCATCCCAAGAAGAAGAAGAAAAAAAAAAAAAAACACACACAACCTCCTCATACCTACAACACCCCCCCTCCACACCTCCCCTTTCCACCGACCTTCCAGTCACTGAACAATGACTGTGAAGGTAAAGAAAACAGTGCAAGTACAGGGGCGGCCAGCACCTAGCGAGAGGTCAGGCTTTTCAAAGAAAACACAGGGTCGTTCCCAGGCCCATAACGCCGCTGAGGGCCAGCTTGGGTTACCGGTGCTCATCTGGTGCTGCCATTGAGCTGAGGCGGCTGTGACAGCTGCGGACAGCTCGGAGCCAGACCCCAGCGGGGGCAGAATTCCTGGTGACACCGCAGCCACCACACTTGGTGGCAGTGATGGCGGTTTTGTTTTTGTTTCCTGTGATTTTTTCTCTCTCTCTTCTCCACACTATGTTTTGCGCTACTTGTGTTTCATGGATTTGGCTGGGGCTGGACGGAGTCTACCTGTCATGGGCGTGCATTCCCCACATACTTCCTCTCCACCCTTCTCCCGGCTGCCAGCAGGGCCTGGAGGTTGTAGTCATGCACAGTTGTTACTGCTGTAGATGGCGGGTCACTTTTAGTTTGTTGAAAACCTTGTCTGTCCTCAGACCTGGTGTCTGATGTCACACCCTCCTGATTCCCCAGACACACACACACACACACACACACGGTTTCATTCCCCTCCTGATGTAAGCTTGCATGACCATTCTCTGACACCAATAGTCACACACACATACACACACACACACACACACACACACACACCACAAGTTGTGGTCACAACCCTGGCTATCATCCCTGTCCACCTTCAATATAACACTCATTTCTCACCTTTGACTGCTCTCATCATGTCTTATTGCAGTTGGCCACTGCAGCCCTATGGCCATTATCACCTCTTTGCTCAGGTTAGATTACCTCTGGCACCTGTCCTGTGCCAAAACAATTCCTCTAATTCCCCCTGGCAACTGAGGCTTAGCAGGGAATGGCAAAATCTCATACATCCACACAGGTGACCATGTTCTGTCTTAGTCTACATGTAGTTATTATGTGATGGGCCTCTTTTTTGGCTTTCCGTATGTTATATATACGGTATATATATATATATACCATGTTTTTTCCTCATTCTTCTTGCAATATCATTAACACAAAAGCCTAACTATGAAATCTCTTACACTTCCACAAAGACATATATTAGACTTATTAATTCCCCAACTGACAACCCCAAACATCAAAGCAGTTCATCTTCAAGGCAGCTTAGGACAGTTGGCAGTCCATACGAAGGAAAACAACAGTTTCACGCACAGCTCAGAGATTATACTATGGCAGGGACACTCGTGCAGGAGACTGTGCATGCCTTTAATTGTCAAAAACTGTCAAAAGCAAGGGGCCTCCTGGAGTATCAACATTAGATAATAATAATAATGAAATACAGCAGAAAGAAGTACTTCCACTCAACACAGGTTCTCAAAATAGCACTAAATAACTGGAGTTCTTTCAGGAGCTGGGGGAAAGAAAGAAAAAGAAAAAACTGAAAGAAAGAGAGTACGAGAGAGAGGGAGAAAGAGCGTATTTGTATCCTATTAAATGCATTTTCATGGAGAAGTGTCAGTGGAGTAAAAATGGCATGCAGCATGCGATTCCATACACAAGTAGAGATCTTCTAAAGGTTCTGATGATATGGGCAGTGTGATGTTGCGTAAGGAGCACAGGATGACTGTTAACAAACAGTGAATAACGAATAGTGCTAACAGTGACATTCGTGGGATTACGGAAGTGGGAGAGAGAAAAAAACAAAACGAAAAAAAAAGACAATGATTCACTGTTTTTGTTTATTTACATCCCTGTTTACTTGATCCATTGCTGAGGTTATCATTGTTATTTTCAAACATCATTTGATATGATTAAATGAGCTGACAGAGAGACACAGAAAGAGGCAGAGAGATAAAAAAGAGAGGGGGTGGGGTCAAGGGGACGGGATCGGGACTGAAAGAGAGAGAGAATGAGAGAAAAGGGAGAAGAGACAGGCGTCAGGTGTGGAGCTGGACAGAGAACCTTTGTTCAACACCTGCAATTTCTAAGCAGAAACAACAACAACAGCAACAACACACCACTGCCAGACAAATGCATGCAATTATTGGCCTGAACAGAAACACTAGCTGTCAGTCGGCTGTAGGGGGGGGGGGGGGGGGGGGAGCAAGCTCCGTCGAAGCTGCTGATATTCTAAAAGCTGAGCCGACCTTTCTGTGGAGGCTGTAATTACGGAAATGAAGAGAGATGGCGCCGTGTAAAAGAAAGGCCACTGTCTGGGATTAAAATGCATGAACAGCTGCTGCTGTGTTGCGTGTGTGTACGTATGCGTGTTCATGTGTGTGTGTTTGTGTGTAAGTTAGTGGAAATGGACTGGCCAGACCGGGCTGAGATGAGACTAGAAAACACCCCCACCTGACCCACCCCACCCGGACGCATCGCTGCTCCTCAGCAGCAGCACCCAGCAACCAAAGCCTGCCCTGAAGAACAACACAAAGAACATGACGTGATGTCCAGTCACCAGCGGAACCAGGTCAAGCAGCCCAAGGACAATAGACGATATACAGTCAGTATCAAACAAAGAAAGAGCATTTTGTGTGTAAAACTTACAGCTATAGCTCAAACAGCACAAGTTAGCATTGGTATTGTATAATTCATTGCTGAAGGTGGTATTGAAATGGATTATACAACAACATGTCATCGTTGCCACTAAATAATCCCCTTCTAATAAGATTTTAATGACTCCATCCACCAAGACACTTTTGCATTTCTTATATTCATTTGCAAAACCATCTATGTGCATCTATTTCACAGTATGTTGACTCTGTAGATTGTGAGTGACGGGCTACGTCAAGGCTGTTTTGACATGTTGCATGGAAACCATATCTGTTATGGATATGTGCAATATCAGTAAATGGAATCTTGACCATTGAACGTGAAGCCCATTTTAGGGGCGAGAGGGATGAGCCATTATACAAACACCTGTCATGGTTATCAAGCGGCTAGTTGTCAGCTGCTGCAGTTTCCAGCGACTGTAAATTAAGATTTAAATTCCTGCAGCAGAAAACGGCCGAGGCTCCTTTTACTACAGTGAGGCAGGCAGAGGATCACAAGGCCTGACGGTGATAAGAAAGCAGCCATTGCCAACTTAATTGGTTTTGTGATGGTTTGGCACCTTGTTCTCTCTCTTTCTCTCTCTCTCTCTCTCTCTCTCTAAACACAAAGCCATGTAACAGACACTGACACTTTAGTCTCTGACACTTTTTTAGTTGTGCTATACTACTATACTACAACTAGTCTTGAAAGACAAAGTAATTGAAAGACAATATTAGTTTTTCACCATACCATGTTCAAATTTGTATGTATGTACAGCTGTGTAATATTTGTATACAATTGCCCATGAAATATTAATCTTTTTTTTTTTGTAATGAACAGATGAGAGATACTCTGAAAATTTAATTTCAAGGTAAGACAATATTGGTGGGCAAACAAAGAAATCAACTATTTAATAAGTAATTAATGCATTTGTTCTGGTGTTGTGGTGTGTGTGAGAGCGATCAGAGGAAGGATGCGGCTGGGCGACTGTCCTCTCCCCCCCTTCATTAGTGGTTTCTGGGTGTAATTACATAACCATGCAGCACTCTCTCAAGCCTCCACATAGGCTGGGATATAGCACAGCACATGAGAGGATGGAAAAACAACAATGCAAGGCATTTGTATTTCATTTTACCTTCAAGTTGCTGTTATTACAGACATTTGTTTTTGCCTAGACAGAAAGCAAGAGAAGGGTGGGGTGGGGTGTGGTGGGGTGGGGGAGGAGGTTGAAAAGAGAGAGGGTACTCTTCAATCACGATGAAAAAGCCACCAAATTATCTACCATCCTCTCCTGCTCTGAATCTGACGTCTGCATTTTTTTTTTTTTTTTTGGGGGGGGTACGGCGCATTTGTCTTTGCTGTCAGCATTCTGACAAGGTATTCTCAGTTTCCACTTTGTTCTCTCCTCTGCTAAGCCAATAGAAGTGTAAAGAGGACACAGCAGCTACAGTGGGCTCTGTTTGCTAGCTTGGAGAGACTCCAATGTCCTGGGGCTGTGTTCTTTGGATACTCTATTTCCATGATAAAACAGCAATAAATTGATCTTGCCATTTTTTTCTATTATTTCCTGAAATAAAATACACCAGGCCAAAACAACGTGGCAGACCTGTTATCTTTCCCAAATTCATCTCATTAAAAAATCTGCAGGATTACGTCCAAGTCCCAAAAAACAACCCCCTTCCCCTTCCTTAACCTTCCAAGTCCCAAAACAACCCTCTCAGACCCTCTTCCCCCTCCTTCATCTCAATCTTTGGTTGACATGTTGGTCTTTTGTCCAATTCCCTCTCCCTGCACTGAGGTCTTTTAGAGAAAACAAACAGGGCCAGATGAAGGAAGGGAGTGATCTATAGCCGCCCTGAGGATGAGATAGGATAAGACCGGCAGGTAGGGATTCCCAGGTCACGGCTCGCATGAACAATCACAGTTAAAGGAGGTAGACCAAGCAGCTTGGTGTATCTTTCTGTGCTAAAAAAAAAAAGCCCCTGGAAAAAAAGCACTACGGCAGACTGACTCAAGAGGCCAGCATAAATACATTGGCAATACAAAAAAAAACAGACATTCTTAAAGGCAATAGCTTTTTGAAAATGTGCAATTATGACCTTGAACATCAAGGAGGCTCCCATCCAGAAAAAAAGATGACTAAATGATGCAGGCCGATGCATGTATGAATAGGCTGAATTAGTCTCATACTCTTCCTCCCAGGTCTTTCTCTCTCCAATAACACCAGTGAGGAGCGCAAGCCAAGAAAGATGAATGCAAATTGCAGACATTCGCTTTATTTTCAAGTATTAAATAATTACAGTTGTTTCAGCTATTTTTCCCCTACTTGGGGGAGATGGGTTTTTTTAAGATGCGTATGTCTGCCGAAGCGAGGCTATTGTCTGTATTTCAGAGGCAGTCGGCTCATCAGCTGCCCGTATGCAAACATGAAGCGATGGTTTGCAACAGCCAGGCTCAGTAAATGACTCTGAGGAATCCCATCAAGTGATTTATCTGACGGGCCCTGACAACTTTCCTGCAGACTTTCCAGCGAACGGGTATCAATTAATTCAGCTCGTGTCAGCGGGGTAGAGATTAAGCGCCAGCAGCTGCCCACTGAAACAGCCTCTTCCTCCACCACCACGCGCGCACACACACACACACACACACACACACACTTGCCCAGCTGTGAGGCACAAATCACCAGGCCAGTGATGACCGGCGCCGGCCAACAAAGCAGCCAGTGACCAGGCAGATAACATCATGCTCATACACACACACACACACACACACACACACACACCCTTGGGATAGTGTTAAAATGTTTTTTGTGAGGTGTTTAAAACACACACACACACCATAGTAGACCTATGTCATGTAAGAGGAGCTCAAGTAGATCTATGCTGCCACCAACACCCGCACCATGAACTACTCCACTCTCATGAGCTGTGCACACAAATGGGCATTCAAAACTGATTGTTTGTTGCTGGTGGGGAGGTGAACAATTTCATTTGATATTGATTTTAATCACAGAGAGCTCTTTATAGACCATGGCCACACGTGATCATGTGACCCCATGCTTGGAAAATACGTGGAGCCTTGCCCGAGTCAATACTCGCTATCAGCTCGCAAAAGCCGATAGAGATTCCTGTTTTTCACTTTTGATGTCTCTCTCTCTCATATGTTTGGGTACCTGTGTGAGTACATAGGTGTTTATTTGTAATCATATACACATTACACACACACACACACACACAAAGAGACACTAGTGATGTCCTGCACCCGCCCTGTCTCTCTCTCTCTCAGCTAGCTGTGCAGGCAGCCGTTCTTCAGCTGCTGTGGTGACTGCGGCCTGCCTGCCTGCCTGACACCGGGATCATTACCGGAGAGCACGGGATTAGCCTGCGCGGGGCTTTCATAATTATAACATCTTGATCCCAGTTCCTTCCTGCTGGTCCTTTTAATTAACAGGGTAATTTTTCTCTGGGGGGACCAGAAATTGTAATACACTCACAGGTCTACCTCATATTTTTTCCTTTTTTTTTTTTTTTTTTTTTTTAACAGACACAACCTGTCCCATTTACATTCACATTTAATGACCTACACTGTCAACTTGGAAAAGAATCAGAGAGCAAGAAAGTCTGCATTCAAGAGCAGTAAAACTTAAGCTCCCCCCCCCCCCCCCCCCCCAAAAAAAAAAAAAAGAAATCCTATTTCTTTCCTGTATTGGGTCATGCAAATGAGACTGACCAAGTGTTTCCTTCAGGATGGGTTTCTCTGGGGTGGAGGAGGTGGGAATGGGGCTCTTTGTTTCCTCTCTGTAAGGGCGAGGTCCCAGCCTTGGGGGTCAGTTGGTGAGGATAATTGTGCCTGCTGTCAGGCTGGCGCTAGATGTCAGTGACTGACAGAGAGGATGCGCATAATGGCCGAAATGCTTGGTCGCCTTCTCATTGAGCCATGTTATTCGAGGCGACTCAACAGTTCTCCCAGTCCTACTGTCAGCCATCACCCCCTCTTCCCCCTCAAAGCACAGCCAACCAGCCATGCAGCCATGCAAGACCAGGACCCCTCAAATCCAATGAGAGGAGTTTGGGGAGGCTGGTTTGGCTGGGAGGGATCACACAGTATAATACAATACAATACAACAAAGGGCCAAAGCACAACACCAAACATTCATAAAAAAACATTACTGCTGATTTGAATAGATGATTTTTCAAATCCTGTGCAACCTACACATCAAAACATTACACATTAAGAAGCGCGGGGAATCTCATTAGGACACCAAGGATTAAATCAACAGTGGAGCTTCAATATGGAAGACTACAAAAAGATGCCGTGTACAGAGAAAGCCTATTGACATTACATTACATAGATCCATTTTGTTGAGTCTTTTATTCAAAATGATTCAACACACAATCAATAGGAGACCATGGACTAAGCTTCAGATGCTAAACCCTATTTAAGACAAGCGTAGATAAGGATAGTTACTGGTGTATAGATCCTGACATCCACTTGCTGCTGTAGTTTCCCCTAAGGATGCAAACTAGACATCACACTAAAAGAAAAAAAAATCACAAATCAATAATATCCCTTTAAGGTGTACTTTCCTTGAGGGTGAGTGCATAGCACATTCATGACACAGAATGAATAAATGATTCATGTTAAATATATCTGCATAATATCTTTTGAATGCATTATATAGCTATGAATGATGAAGGAAATGCAGGCACTCTGTTAAATTAATAATGGATTACTACACTATTTTTCAAAATACAACCCCCTAGAACATTTTTTTTACAAAAACTACAAATACTGACACTCACACTCGTATGTCCTAACTAAAATTTGGTTAGATCGTTGTGACAGAGGGTGACTATGAAATCTCAAGGTCTGACATGTGCAATGTCAATCCAACAAAGCCATTTTTGCCAGCTTACCTGTGGAGCATGAGTTAACCCCCTGTATTCTGGAAACCCATTATTCCACAGTTAAGTAAGGGATAAATACTCATAGTCTATATTATGCAGCCTCCCATGTGTTATAAACTCATCCGCTAAGTAAAGTTTTACCAAATTTAAGTCGGTAAGTAAGGGCCCAATTTCCCCCTCTTCAAAAATCATTATAATCAAAGACCTATTCATAGACGCCAACGGTTTTCATAAAGGAGACAGAAAGTTCAGGTTTTAATTTGTCATAGAATATTACAGTGAAATAAGGTAATAATCCACAGAAGACCCAGTCCACAGTTTAAAAGGTTATGACATTTAAATAAGATAACGAACTGGCACCCTGCCCCAAAACTCCTGAAAACTATTTCTATCACATGCAACCATAAATCTGTTCTTAACTGAATAATTCACAAAAGCTAGACACCAAAGTAATTGTTTTGGGGGGAAAGCGCGGAAAGCACATAATCTCTATAGTTCTCAAACCACTGAAGTCATGAAGCAAGATTAAGAACTCATTAACTTCTGATTCAATTGCATTCAACATGAGCATTAGTAGTTCGCATAATCTGTCAACACACACGTACAAACAATTCAAAACCTCTTGAACAGCAAAGAAAAAGAAAGGGAGAAAAGGAAAAACAGAGAGTGTAAGAGAGAGGGAGAAATAGAAGACTTCTCAAAGGGCATGATTTGCACCCAGCCTGAGCAACAAACAGTAGTCAAGGGAGCGTCAAACAGCAGGCTCACCGAGCCAGGCCTGGCATGACATGAACAAGCACAAGCCTCTTTGTCAGTGCCAGCGATGCCCATGAGTGTCCAGGCCCCGCACCATGCCGCTGCACTGGCCCACAATCTGGGCTTCCCCCGGGGTTCGTTTGAGAGGTGGAAGTGGTGGTGGGGGGTGACAGAACTGTCTGAGCCAGGTGATGAAGTGCGCTCTGACATATTGTCCGGCTGTTCCTTGTCTGGGTGATAAACCAGCTGAGGACGAAGAGCCATGAGGGTTATTTCTAATTCTGAAGGTCATTCAAACTTTTCAAAACATTCAAAAAAAAAATTTTTTTGTACTGAAAACACAAATCAGAGGTAAGACAGTAATGTTTGTGTTTAAATAATGCAAACAAAAATCAGCAAAATGGTTGCAGTAGCAACTGACATCAGATTTAGGTTCAGTATCAACGGTGCTCCTGGTTTGTGTCTGACCAGGACCACTTGCTGACCTCACTCCCCATCTCTCACTTCTACTCATTTGCTGTCTGCACTTCACTGTGTTTAAATAGAGGACAAAAACATAGCCTGCTTGGTGTGGCTTTTTGTCTGCTCATGTCTGTCTTTTCCGGGACTTCACCTCCTATGACCCACAGCCATTCAAGGGAAGGACACGAGAATGCTACCTCGGGAGAAACAGAGAGTGAGAGTGCGAGTGAGAGTGAGAGTGAGAGAGAGAGAGAGAGAGAGAGAGAGAGATGCGGAGTCCTCTATGGGGAGAACTAAGACACATCACATACCATGGCTAATTCAACTAGGATGTGGAAGCAAGTTACATTCTTCCTGAATTTGGTTACATTAAATTGAAATTTACATCTTGCGCACACACACACACACACACACACACACACACACACACACACACAGGTCTCATTTAAAAAAAAAAACTAGAGGAGTATTCACATCAAGATGTCTGACTTCAATTACAGTTTTCTCTCTCTCTCTCTCTCTCTCTCTCTCTCTCTCTCTCTCTCTCTCT
>JAGFZM010000021.1:312187-342466 GCA_017657215.1 Limnothrissa miodon
TCTGATCTCCGTTCTCACAGTTCTTTTAGGATGGACAGAAGGAAGGAGAGGGGTAAGGATTTGACATGTAGCCATCTTTTTGGAGTTGAATAGCCTAGTCATGGACTGAATGACATGCGCTGCAGTGGAAAGATCTCAGTGCTTCATCAGTTGAATCAATAAATTGCATCAAGCACACGGCTCAATGAAAGACATTTTCAATATGATGGCCTCAGCATCACATAGCAAGCAACGGAAAACATCCTTCACATTATATCAGGCAGTCGTATACCACAATAAATTTTACCTGTGTGCATACTCTGTAGGCCCAGTCACACACACACACACACACACACACACACACACACAAACAAACACACAAATAGAGACACACACACAGAGAGACACACACTGAGAGAGACAGAGAGAGTGAACAGACTGACAGTCAGTCAGACAGTAGCGTCTGCCACCAAAATCCTTTGAAATTGATTGCTGGCTTTGTGCTGGCCTCTAATGAACGTGTTAGTAGCAGGAAAGAGGTAGGTGAGTGTGGGTTGCTCTTATAACTGAGGCGGCTATTGCTTAAGTGGGGCGAGTAGACACGCCTGGAATACGTTTCCAGTTGAGAGGAGCCTCATGGGCATCTTGTTAACGAGGAGTCCGACGTGCTCAGCCCAATCAATACATCAGCGGGCTGTCAGAAGCTTCAGCCGGATGTGTACTGGTGGCTTCAGCACAATCTGAGGAAAGCTATACCCAAGACAATGAGAGAAAAGGACAACTCGAAAAGGGAAAAAGAAATGGGAGTCCATATCTCTAAACATGGAGGGTCAGTAATAGTGAGTCCTACCCTTAAAGGCCCACTATGCAACATTTTTCATTTAATTAATCAGTTTCATACCGTTTAGGATGCTAAAATGAGTCATTACACGGCGAACGAACGGTGTAGAATGCGCCACCGTGGCTATAGTGGTAGATACAGCACTTGCAATGTTCAGCAGCGCGGACCGCCTCCAATAGAATGCAGTGCAATACAATGCAATACAGCTGTCTTTAGAGGGAGCTTGTGAGAGAAAAAAACTGAATGTTGCTTAGCACTTCTTTAAACCAGACAATTCAAGCATTTTAGGTTCATTTACCAACTTCATAGTCTCTTTTATGGTTCAATTTTGGGGTGAATAAAGTATCTCTCGACCTTGACACACTATGGCCCAATCCGGAGGTTGATGTAGGGTGGAGAGGGAACAGACACCTGATCAATGCAACAGTGAATGAGGCAATGCTATGTGGCAATGCTATGACTCCCATGTGAATGTAACTATGGCAGTCAGAAGCAGAAAAAGAAAACAAAAAACACACACACACACACACACACACACACAGTAGCCGACAGTGCACTACATCCTCACAGGGAGGCCAAGTTGTGTCCTTCATTTTCAAAATCATGAGGGCATGGGGTCTGCTGTACTTATTAGATCCAAGACCACTTTCATAAAAACTTCCATCATGCCATTATACTGTAGATGTAGTAACCATCAACACACGAGGGAAGATACTAAACCCTTGACATATTTTGTATGAGCTCATCAATGAACCTGTGTATGGTGATGGATTGTTAATGACATACTGGTACAGATCATGAGGGGTGAAGTCGGGTCATCATGAACATAGAGATATGTTCGATGTATGAATGGCCATTCTATATGTATATCTATGGTCGTGAACTTCTGAACGTCAGTGAACAATCCTGATGGAAGCAGGTGAACGTCATTCTCTATGCCTGCTAATCTCTAAACTTTTCCAAATACCTCTCCCTCTGCTCACCCTGTAAATGCCCTGCATCGCTGGACAGTGAAGGTGTTTTCTGTATTTTATTTCACTCCTTTTTCATTTTACATTTTCTCACCCATCGCAACTGCAGTCCACTACATGTCCAAAATGGTGGCCGCTTTTACGACGGTCACATGAGTGGGAAGGGTCAATACCAATCTGTGGGCGGCAGACAGACCGTGGCCAATCAAGGGCAGGTGTTTGTCAGCATCTTATCCGCCCCCCCACCCCCACTCCCCGGCAGTCCGAAAAACTGTTGCCCGACATCTCTGCCCTATAAACTTACCCATGCCACCTGACGAATACATTCTATGCATGCAAAACCAGTTACTTCAAACAAAGAAAAAGAAAGAAAGAATATGTCCATATAAGTCCAAAATAATGTTTCAGTTTCTGACAGGTTTTCCGTCATTGCACATGGATGAGAAATGAGCAACAAAGCAAGTGAAAATCATTTAACACACAAACAGCTGTAGGCTTACCACTACAGCAAACTTGTCTGCAGTCATGGCCAGTAAGCTGTCGGTTTACTACTACAGCAAAGTGGTCTGAGCAGTCATGGCCAGCTGTTTCATATAGCGTTTAAAGGCTTGGGTCTACAGAGAGAGGGGGCTGTCTGCCCGCGATTATTGTTTCTGGCTTTAGCAGCTGTAATTGTGCTCCCTGTCCTGAACAACATGCAAAAAGAAAAAGCACCACATCAACTGTTAACTTCACCTGGCCAGAAACACACACAAACCCAAATCTGCTGTGTGGCAATAATCCTTTCAAAAAGGATTGAAAAAGCCACACATTTTCCTTTTCAGTTGGTATGATGGATGGACACGCACACACACACACACACACACACACACACACACACGCAACCATGCACACCCATTTTTTACAAATCATTCTTTACAAGTTCTGCCCTTGTCAGCATAAAAGTTTTAAGCCTTAAGGTCATGATAGGTTGAGAAGGGTCCCCCCTGCCCAAGCAGCAGTCTAAGCTATGGGCCATGTCGCGGTGGATTAGCATAGTCATTAATAAAGCAGAGCACAAGCTTCAGTGTTATCCATCCTGTTCAATTCAGTCAGTCTGGGTGAGTTGCTAGAGTCAATAGATCTAATTCTCACTACCTCATCAACGTATCCACACTAGCCAAGGGGGGGGGAAAGGATCTCTTCAATCTTCTTGGCACACACTCTCCTTTTCTCAGCATGACCCGTCTGCCACCTACACTTTACTTACCCATCCGTCCATCCGTCCATCCATCCATCCATCCATCTGTTCTTCCCTCCCTTTCCTGTCTATTGCTTCTACCCTCATCACATTCATCCTTTGCACAGGCTACCTTAGTGGCCATGACAAACCTTGCTAGTACTGCATTGATCAGAAAGGCGTAATTAACAGATTTGATCACAAAAACTTCACATACATTTTACCGTGTCGCACCTTTTAAAATTATGATTCGAGACACTCATTATTGTAACCTTCATATGGATTCATATTCAAAAATGAATCCATTAATTTAACTACAACCACTAATGTAATTTAAGCTACTGAACCAACTGGAGCATTCACAAGAACACAGAAGACAAGACAGGGACAGCATTTGCTCTATTTCAACAGCAGAGGGCAGTCACATCAAACAAACATTTTTTTCAATTGTGTTGATGGCAGTGCAGATATACTGCAGACTCAGTAATGAACATAGACCATGGTCCTTACCGGCATTCACAATGGCATCCACTTCCAGAATAGTGATGTCACCTTTATGTAGAGACACTTTCTCACTCAAAGAGATGGACTGCCCTTTCTGGTCCTCATCCTCCCCTTTCCCTGAAAATCAAAAAACATAAATCAATTAGGAAGATTCTTAATTCTTTGAGGTCTCCTTAGCATTATTAATAAACGGCCTCAATAATCATCTTTGGAGGGGGGAATGGAGTGTTATCTATAAATGAACTTTTTTATTTAATGGCTTGAAACAAGGAAATGTCCTCAGAGAAAACACTTGCCAAGAGCAAGGACAGCACAATAAAACACCATATGCACCATTCATCAAAACAGAACAAAATTGAAGAGTGGTATTAAATAACAGAATGGTGGGATTCCTAGGTTGTATGTACTCTCCCCGTCAGCCCAGAGAATGTGGTCAAGCCAACAGGAGGCGTTTGAAGCCAACGGAGCATGGAGATTGGTACTGGCATAGCTTCTGGTGCATATGGGAGAGCAGCATAGCAATGGACCCATAATGAAACAAGCCCACCAATAGCACAACCAGAGGGCTACAGCACAGATTAAAGACTTAAGGTTCGCTCGGTCTCCCGTCACTCAGTGTGTGCCCATTGTGGATTTTACTGGGCTGCCCTAACCTCTCCAGACCATATAAAACCTAGCAGTGCTCATCATTCTGCCTTGCCGGTTATACTTCCCTACTGGTCCACATCATAAATTGTTGTAATCATACCCTACCACTGAGCAGCAGGCAAGCTGGCGCTGACAGGAAGCCATTTGGTGTTGGTCCATGCCATTTGGCCATAGCCATGGCAACAGAGATTACTCTCCTAACATAAATGCTAAATAGAAGAAGAAGACTGAAGGCTTAGAAATCACCCTGAACTAGCCATACCCGTCCATCACAACCTTTCACACCAAAAAAAGCAATAATTAATTTAAGTCAACATTACATACATTCAGGTTCATGACAATCATCTTGAACTTTGTATAGAAAACCTCTCCCTTAAAATTATGTTAGGCCTTAAAATTCCATTGAAGTGAATATTGGATCAGCTTCTCTGAAACATGCTGGTTGAATTCAAATACCCACATTAATAGCACAAACACACAACTTTTCGGGGACATATACACTCACTTATACAGTCTTCTGTAGTAGCAAAGTGCATAAAGACTAACAAAAAATAAAGCATGGCAAATTTCTAGGTTTGTATGACCTGAAACTATACACTCATTCCATACGCTCACATTAACTACCATGAGTTCTTTGGCTTTCACCACTTTAATTGGAGACATAGAGGGATTAAAGATGTGATGAAATTTACTTCATTATTAGGTCGGAATGATAGTATAGTTCAATGCCATATTGAGCTGGAAAAAAAGGCCAAGCTTTGTTGTTTGCTGGTTTTAATGCACTATTCTTAGTAGGGCTGTGCGATTTTGCCAAAAATCTAAATTGCAATTTTTTTCAACCAATATTGCGATTTTATTGCAATTTTTCACAATAAAAACCACAAGCACCACATGTCCCATTAATATGCATATTTGTACACAATCTCTAATTAAAAATAGAAAATGAACTACTCATTAATCAGCATATTTTAAACGCGTTGCGTTGAACCCCAATCCTTGTTTAACATGTGCAGAGTGTGGCTAACAAACAAGTCTATGCAGTTACAAAACAAAAAAAAAATTGCGCGCCTCTGCGATTTCGAAATTGCGCGCCCCTGCAAACCTTGGGCAGATCCACAGCTGAAGGGACTGAACCCAATACCTAAGGTTGCTAATTCCTAAGGTTGCTAATTAAAGGTCTCCCAGATGGCAATTAGTCCATGGTGTTAATTTTGCATCATAACAATCCCATAATAATCCCAAGATATAGTCTCACATCATTGAGAGCAGTCAAAACAGATTGTCAAAAGTCCTGGGCAGTGAGGTAGCAGCCTAACGTGAGACTTCCTAGACTACACCTTCTCCAGAATTTCCCCAGGTCAAGAATTCTTATTTGGGATTTTTTTCCATAATGAGAGTCACACAATTCTTTGTCTGTCGATATCATTTCAAAGCTCCCACTCGGGCTGTTGGAAGTCATGTTTTATTTATTTATTTTTACACTATGTTGCAGACCAAAGCAAATCAACTAATCCACTAGTGTCATAAAGGCTAATGTCTCAGAACTAACTCAGTCCTCTCATTTCAAGACAACTGTGGACAAGAAGGCTTTCAAAAGACGTAAATGGTTGTGGTTAGGCACCAAGGAAGTGCAATACAGGGGAATGACCCATTTTCTGTTTGGGGGAGTTCCTCAGTGAAGTTTTTCAGCTCACTTGACTGTGGGGGGACTGCACGCTAACATTTGCACAAGGATGCCCACACCATTTTACATTTGACTAATTGCCTCTACAAGTAAATAAAATTAAATACCAGTTCCAATGATGTAAGAACAAATGAGGTCAACAGCTAAAGAAAGTTCCGGCTTTGACGCCACAGAGCAGACACTGAAGCCGAGGAACAAAAGGCTGAATTATACTTCTGCATTGCAGCGACGCAGACAACTTCGCCGACGTTTTTGATTTATACTTCTGTGTCAGAGTCACTGCACAAAGGGGTGCTGGGTCGTTCTTGGAACGTTTCTCGAACTCTTTGCTCTGGTGGAGTGTTGTTGCCATACAGCAGTTGCGTGATAATTAAAGCCATGCGAATAAATAAGGTAATTGTTCAGAAAAATTGGAGTAGCAGCACTACACTACAAATGCAGCTCAAGTATTTTTTTTGCCATTCAACTTTTACCATTTTCTCTCAAAAAATCACAGTGATGACAGGCAACCATGAGCTCATCCTTATTAAAGAAAACTGTTTTTTGATATAACATCAGAATAAGAAAAAAAGCTAGGTAGGTGGGAGGGAAATATTTTTTACCATCCTTCATTCAAAAAAAACAAAATAGGACATAATGGCAAATCAATCCTGCATATTCTGATTTTTTTTTTTTTTTAATCAACGTTTAATTCTTATATTAGGACGTTTTGCAAACTTTGTTTAGAGTGAACGCAAAAAGCTGGCTGAGATTTCTAGCGTTCTAGTACAATCTAGGGTTATTAAGCCTAGGATTTTGTTATAGCCTAGCAAACTTCAATCATTCATTTTGACTTCAAAAGAGTCAAGCAGGGAGTCAAGCAAGATATGGGCCTATGCATTTGCTTGAATTTCTAGCCAGTTGGGTAGGCCTGCACATAGAAGGTTAAAAGGAAGGATAAAAGGGTCTGCTCATGACTTGTCAGCATTTATTTCCATTCACCAGTAGGCCTACTAAAAGTTAATAGTTAGTGTAGTGACTGTCTCAATTCCACTCTCAGACACTCAGCAGGGTGAGGGCTAGATCCTGTCTTTGACTCGCTAGACTCCACTGGAATGAACGTCAGGTCGACAACGAGATATATGTTTTGGATGGTGTTACCATTTAATCGGATTTTAAGTTAGTACAGAGCTACATTGCAAACGTGCAAGATAACTAGCTGTGGCGTGCCAGCGGTAAAAACCGTGCAATCTCCTCGCCACCCTTGCCTGATTAGCCACCAGCTACACCTGTGTATATTCTACCTGGCCCGCCAGTGCCACAGTGACCTATGACCTACCTAGTGCAGACATGCTGCCATCTAGTGTTGACCACCACCATGAAAACAACAAAATCTACTAATGGCTCCCACACACCGGCCCCTAATTGGGAAAGTGTGACCAATTAAACAAAAAAACAGGGAGCCAAAAAAAAAAAGATCTTCAGGTCTTCTTCCCTCCTCCGGACTGGATATGAGCCAGCATCAGGTCTTGTATGTTACACAGCTTCTTGCAACAGGAAAAGCTTGGATATAGGGCGCTCCAACTGTCCTGTCTTGGTCTTCAACTGCACAGCACGTACGAATCCCTTCCTGTCCGGGTAGGTCTTTGTTGCCCT
This sequence comes from Limnothrissa miodon, assembly GCA_017657215.1. Classification (NCBI taxonomy): domain Eukaryota; kingdom Metazoa; phylum Chordata; class Actinopteri; order Clupeiformes; family Clupeidae; genus Limnothrissa; species Limnothrissa miodon. The sequence continues at coordinate 319,669 of JAGFZM010000021.1, forward strand.
TACCATGACCCAAGATCCACGCGGAGCAGTATGATCCATGACAATGACAATGTCTCCAATGACAAAACTTCTTCGAGGCCTTGCCCACTTTTGCCGTTCCTGTAATAGAGGCAGATACTCCCTTATCCACCGTTTCCAAAACAGATCCGAAAGATACTGAACCTGTCTCCAGCGTCTTTTGATGTAAAGATCATTCTCTTGAAAAAGCCCTGGGGCAAGAACAGGTTTTCCCCTCAGCAAAAGGATATGATTAGGTGTGAGCGCTTCCAGGTCATTAACATCGTCAGACACCTTGGTTATAGGGCGATCATTCAGAATGGCTTCCACCTCGCACAGGATAGTCTGAAAGTTTTCGTCATCCAATGACTGTTGCCGTAGAACAGAATACAGAACCCTCTTAACCATCCTAATAAGGCGCTCCCATACACCGCCATGATGAGATGCAGCCGGAGTATTAAAGGTCCATTCAATGCCCCTTTTCAGGAGAGAGCTGTGAATCTTATTGTGATCAATGGCCGCTAAAGCTTCTCTTAACTCCCGCTCTGCTCCAACAAAGTTGGTGCCGTTATCTGATCTGAGAGTACAGATTTGACCTCTGCGGCTAACAAATCTTCTGATAGCATTAATACAAGAGTCTGTGCTCAGAGTATAGGCAACCTCCAAATGCACAGCTCTACTTGCCATACAGGTGAAAATGACCCCGTATCTCTTAGCCATAGCACGCCCTCTCTTGACCTCAATGGGTCCAAAATAATCAACCCCCACATTTGTAAAAGGAGGCAAATCTGGAAATATGCGTTCACTGGGCATGTCAGCCATCTTCTGCTCACTTGGTTGTGCGCGGTGCCTTCTACAGATCACACACTCTGATATTATCTTCCGGCAAGCAGAGTTGGCATTCGTAATCCAATACTTGCGCCGCAAGGTTGACAACATATGGTTCCGCCCGGCATGTCCCAGCTGTTGATGTATGGACTGCAGAATAAGATTGGATACATGTTGTCCCTTACAAAGAATAGCAGGATGCTTGAGCTCCTCAGGCAAAGCTGCGCGGCCAAGTCTTCCACCCACTCTCAAAAAGTTGTCACTCAACACTGGATCCAATCTGTAAATGTTGCTGGTTTTCTTCAAAGCAGCTCCACCTTCCAACATTGAGATTTCTTCCTGAAATGTTGCTTGCTGACTGAACCTTATAATGGCAGATTCAGCTTCAGAAAGTTCTGTGACAGAGAGCGGCTGTTTGGTAACTGCTCCTCTGACCTTGCTCATCCTCTGCTCCAGGGACAAACTAACAGGATCCAAAGAGGACTGGATGAACTTCCTCTCTCTGCTCAGCTCCAAAAGAATAAATTTGAGCCTTAGGTACCAAGCAACAGAAATCTTAAGTTTTGACCAGTCGGAAAAGTAAGAGATGAGCTTGGATGTCGCACCTTCGTTATGTGCCACCAAGTTCACCAGGACCTCCCTTTTAACCTCTGGGTCATCTGAGGAAATGGGCTGTGGTTCAACAGGACTTGGCCAATCCATCTCTGGTCTTCGTAAAAAGTCAGGACCCTCCAACCACCTCTCACAGGCAAGAAAGCTGTCCACATTCAGGCCCCTGGAGGCTTCATCAGCAGGGTTGTCCTTGGTGCCGATATATCTCCATTGGCAGACATTTGTTGATTCCCTTATTGCAGCCACTCTATTAGCGACGAAGGTGTGAAAGCGCTTAGTTTCGTTGTAACTATATTTCAACACAGTCTGACTGTCCGTCCAGAAGCACGATTCATCTAACTGAACTGACAATTCTTTCTTCAACATCCCATCAACCCTAACAGCCAAGACCGCAGCTATAAGCTCGAGACGAGGGATCGTTGTCTGCTTTAATGGCGCAACCCTGGCCTTGCCCAACATGAATGCAACATGCACTTGTTTGTCTTGGTTCACTAGCCGTAGATAGGATACAGTGCCATAGCCTGTGCTACTGGCATCCGCAAAATGGTGCAACTGTGCATGGGCAGATGTTCCAAACTCCTTTGGCTTGATGCAGCGACCCACCTTCAGCTTTGCCACTTTCTCCAAGTCAGAGAGCCATCTTGTCCATTGCTGCAGCAGTGCCTGGGGTATAGGTTCATCCCAAGACATGCCTTGTCTGCATATTTCTTGCAACAGCAACTTTGGCAGCAACCTAAATGGAGACAAAAAACCCAACGGGTCATAGACGGAACAAACAATCGACAGAATTCCCCGTCTAGTCTGTGGCCGCTTTTCCACTGCTGGCTTAAATGTAAAAACGTCATTTTCAGCACACCAATTCAAGCCAAGCGCCGTCTCCATGGGTAGGTGATCTTCCAAGTGTAGTTGCCTGGTTGTTTTGGATCGCTGCGCTTCAGGAATAGAAGACAACACAGCCCGACTATTACTTATCCATTTGAAAATCCTCCCTTTGAGCAAACTTCAGTAAGATCTGCAACTAACTTCATAGCCTCCTCCTCTGAAGGCAATGATTTTAAACAATCATCAACATAAAAGTTATTGTAGATGGTATCAATCACTTCAGCTTTAAAGTTGTCTTTGTTGTCTGCTGCAGTCCTCCTCAAAGCATAACTTGCACAGCTTGGTGACGAGACAGCTCCAAAGATGTGCACCTTCATTCTATGTTCCACTGGGCTTTGTGTCGTATCTCCTCCTGGCCACCATAAAAATCGAAGGAAATCCACATGCTTCTCCGACACTCTCACTTGATGAAACATAGCCTGGACATCAGTCATAAGCGCAACGTTCTCCTGTCTGAATCTTGTTAAAACACCAAAGAGTGAATTGGTGAGGTCAGGGCCTTGTAACAACTTACAATTCAAGGATGTTCCTTTAAACCCAGCCCCACAGTCAAAAACCACTCTCAACGACTTCTTCCTTGGGTGATACACCCCGTGATGAGGCAGGTACCACACATGGCCTTCTTGACCGTCCAGCTGGTCCTTAGGCACCACCTCCGCATACCCGCTGTCAATTATCTGTGAGAGAAATGCTGTATACTCCTCCCGATAAGACTTGTTCCTTTCAAACTTTCTTTTCAAACAGTTAACACGCTGTTCAACTATGCACCGGTTATTTGGCATGGTGATGTCATCAGTCTTGAAGGGCAAGTCCATGCAGTAGTGACCTCCTTGCAAGTGTGTGGACTTCTCAAGGATCTCCATAAACCTCAGATCCTCCCTTGACATCTCCTGCCTCTCCTCCATTGACTTCTCATTAAAGTCTTGGTTGTAATGAGAAACCAACAGCTCCTCCAGCCTGGCAATGGATATCCTATTGGCATAGACGGCGGAGCAGCTTCTCTTGCAACGCCCACTATTGCCTCTCAATGGACCGTTGATGACCCACCCCAATAGGGTCCTCACGGCGTAGGGTCCACCACCTTCACTGTTGACAATTTCCCAGGGCTCCATTAACTTTGGTGCATTAGTCCCAATCAAGATTTCAACATCTGCATTCAACTCTGGTATTTCAACATCTCTCAAATATTCCCATTTCTCAAGATCTTGCTGAGTAGGAATATTGGTCTTTGACACAGGAATGGCTTCCTGCGTGTACACTTCTGGTAGGTCCAAAAACTGGCTGCCACCCAGTTTGGCTACCTCCAGACCTGCAACAACTTGACTTTCAACCACTTTTTCTTGGCCCATTGTGCGAAGTAGAATGTTGGTTCCTTTACCCTGCACATTCAACCTCTTCAAGAATTTGTTGGTACAAAACGTTGCAGTACTTCCAGGGTCCAAGAAATCATACGTCTCCAGCAGCTTGTGTCCTTTCTTAGATTTCACTTGTACAGGAACGATGGAAAGAGTACAGTGTTGATCTCCAGCCCCTGTACAACCACATGCCTGAAGAGACACCAGTGCGTTGTTAAATTCCTGTGTCTTGGTCGTCTTGGTCGTCTTGTCCTTGTTGTGGATATGCAAAATAGTTGGATGTTTTAGACTGCATTCATCACAGGTCAAACGACTTCTACATTCTTTGCTCATGTGGCCCGCTTTCAAGCATCCAAAGCAAACACCTTTCCCTCTTAAAAATTCAATCTTCTCCCTGTGAGGGACTTTGTTCAAGCCAGGACACTTGGGCAACAAATGAGACTCTTTACAATAAAGACAAAATTCTGAGCATAAGTCTTTTGAAATACTGAATGGCTTAGACATCTTGCTCACTGTAGGCTTTGGAGCTACATTAGCGCCAGTAGCAGAGATGTTCGTCGCGAAACTGCTTCCTTTAATGCCGCTCCTGACTAATGGCCTACTCTTATTCACAGCCTTTAAAGTGTTGGTTTGTGTGTCTGTAATGTCACCAAACAGCAGATGGGACAGGATTTTAACTTGAGTCTCAAGAAAGTTCACCATATCTGAAAAGGTAGCTCTATGACCTCGTCGCTCTTGTAGCTCACAAGCCATAGACCTCCATCTGTCCCGCAATCTATAGGGCCATTTCATTATCACATTCTTCATATTTGATGGAATGTTCAGTTCCTCCATACACTGTATCTCAGCCATAACATTGCAGCATCCTCTTAAGAAAAGTGCTAATTCTTGTAATGCCTTAACATCTTCAGCCTTAATGACAGGCCATCCAAACACTTTGTCTGTATAGGCTGTTGCAATTTTCTGTTCAGTGCCAAAGTGCTCTCTCAGAAGATCCTTCGCTCTTCGATATCCTAGCTGTGGTGCCATATGCAAGCAACTTCGAACAAGCTCTCTAGGCTGCCCTGTAGTGTACTGTTCTAAAAGGTACAGACAGTCTTGATAGCTACTTGTTTTCTCCTCAACACAGTGTTCAAAGGCTCTCACAAATGAAAGAAATTTCAATGGATCCCCATCGAATATGGCTATGTCTTTCTGTGGCAAACTTGATGACATTTGTTGCTTCACCAGCATTGCTGTGATCTCATTTTGCCTTTGCAAGATTCCACATATGGCATCCTGGTCCACAGTGCCTTGCATTGGTGAAGTGGTCTGTGCTGGCTGAAGTCTATGCAAGAGATGTTCTTGTGCAGCTACTGATCCAGCAGGTGCGGTGTTGTAGGTTGTAGGATTTTCAAATGGATATTGTTGGGCAGTAGCATGCATTGCAGTGCTTGACTGTGGCTGCAGCCTGAAGGCGATCTCCCTGGTTGATGATGCTACATGATGTTGCTCTTGATCCTGTGGATGGATATTGGCAAAAAGATCTTCACCAGGCATGGAAGTAGCAGGTGGTGTTCTAATGGTAGGGCTTGTGGTCATAGTACTTTGCTTAGGAACAAATGTGCTTGCATTAGGATTAAGTTCAAGAATTTTACGTGCCTTACTGGCATATGAATTCATTCCGTCTGATGCCGCCATTCCAACATCACTGCTCTCTAACACGGAAAGCCTAGCAGCAGCCATAGCAATTTGCGCATCAAGCTCCAGCTGTTCCTTCTGCTTTCTCAGACTGATTCTTTCAAGTCTGAGCCTTTCCTCTTGTTCCTCAAGCTGATGCCTTCTCTTCAAAGCAGCAGCCTGTTCCATCAAAGCTGCCCTTTCAGCCTTTGCTTTGAGGCGTGCAAATGACGCACTAGAACTGCCATGACTTCTTTTGCTTGAACCTTTGCTAGTCACATTAGACACACTATCCTCTGGTCTGATGTCATCCTGACACTCGGACTGTGCACCTTTATTTCTCAACTTTAATGCTGCACCCTTTCTATCAGGATCATCTGCACCATGACCACCAGCAGCAGAACCATCATCATGATCATCATCACCACCACCACTGCCACCCTCGTCATCATCATCAATAGCAGCAGCATTCACATTTTCATCACATAAAGCACCCATCTCCTTCAACCATTTATACACTTCTTGGACAAAGGCATCATTAACTGACCTTTTTGACAGGAACCATTCCTCTTGTCTATTCTGCTCCTCTTCAGGCAGAGAAAACTCAGTGAACAACGTGTTGTGGAGATCTAAAGCGTTTTGGCACAAAGATGTAAACTTTCTAAACCTTTGCTGAACATTAGTCACATTTTCAGGGGTCTTTACATCAGAAGATAAAAACGTAACAATTTGGGTTTTCAACTCGTTTGCCTTTTTGAAACAAATACTTCTTTCCTTTTGAAGCTTATCAATTATCAATGCAACTCCTTTAGCAGTTGGCTTTCTTGTTCTTTTTTCACTATGCTCACGTTGCGGCTCTGTATCTTTATTTTCATCTTTGTCTTGTACATCGGTCATTTTAACGGATTAACGTTACTTTGGAAGCTTAAAATTTTAGTCTTTGATATTGCGCTATGTAGGCAATGCGGCCTGTCCGACGGCCCAAGCAACACACTCGCAATAAAAGCGACCAATTTGGTGTTAACGCTAGCTTCAACCGACTTAAAAACGTCCCTTTAAGAAACCGGCTGCAGTTCACACCAAAACTTTTAACATTTCTTAATGAGTTCAGTTGGTTCGTCAAAACAGTTCGTTTCAGTTCATCAATTGTCACCTGCTTGTCAGGAACCCCAAGTTTTAGCCAGTTGATGATGACACAAGATTTATCCTACCTTAGGACATGCGAAGGATGGTTCAGTTCAGTGCTTTACGGCTTTAACGTTACCATGCAGCATTTGGCTTCTTCGAAAAGCAATCCATTTGCGTTTCCAACTTCCAAAGTATCCAAGCGAGAACGTTTATCCAACTTCCAACGTATCCAAACGAGATTATCTTTACCGTTGTCCAGACGTTTCCGTCTTCCAAACGAAATGTTCGGTCTTTGTTTTTTCCAAACGAGATCAGGGTTTTTACTTGTGTAGTGACTGTCTCAATTCCACTCTCAGACACTCAGCAGGGTGAGGGCTAGATCCTGTCTTTGACTCGCTAGACTCCACTGGAATGAACGTCAGGTCGACAACGAGATATATGTTTTGGATGGTGTTACCATTTAATCGGATTTTAAGTTAGTACAGAACTACATTGCAAACGTGCAAGATAACTAGCTGTGGCGTGCCAGCGGTAAAAACCGTGCAATCTCCCCGCCACCCTTGCCTGATTAGCCACCAGCTACACCTGTGTATATTCTACCTGGCCCGCCAGTGCCACAGTGACCTATGACCTACCTAGTGCAGACATGCTGCCATCTAGTGTTGACCACCACCATGAAAACAACAAAATCTACTAATGGCTCCCACAGTTAGAGACGATTGTTTTCAGTGCCAACAGTGTTATCTTTGCCATAGGCACACACACTAGTAATTGATGTGGGCTGGAACCAAGTAAGTGCCTAGTGACTACAGTAAGTACTTACAGTAAATGCAGCTCAAGTATTTTTTTTGCCATTAAACTTTTACCATTTTCTCTCAAAAAATCCATGAGCTCATCCTTATTAAAGAAAACTGTTGTTTGATATAACATCAGAATAAGAAAAAAAGGTAGGTAGGTGGGAGGGAAATATTTTTTACCATCCTTCATTAAAAAAAAAAAAACTAAATAGGACATAATGGCAAATCAATCCTGCATATTCAGATTTTTTTTTTTTAAATCAACGTTTAATTCTTATATTAGGACGTTTTGCAAACTTTGTTTAGAGTGAACGCAAAAAGCTGGCTGAGATTTCTAGCGTTCTAGTACAATCTAGGGTTATTAAGCCTAGGATTTTGTTATAGCCTAGTAAACTTCAATCATTCATTTTGACTTCAATAGAGTCAAGCAGGGAGTCAAACAAGATATGGGCCTATGCATTTGCTTGAATTTCTAGCCAGTTGGGTAGGCCTGCACATACTGTTCAATTTCATTTGTTCAGTAGATGTGTGAAAAGGCACAAAACAATGAGTTTGTAAAACACAGTCCATTTCGCACGCTTAGCACATTTCATTTTTACTCATGGGGCTCTCTCTAATGTAACAAAGTAAAATGCTTGGGTTAAAATGGACTTAAGTAAAAGTAAAAATTATCCTTTTCAAAAAATTACTTAAAACTGACCACAAACTAAATAAAATAAAAAAAAGTACAGCAAAATATTTCTACAAATTGTGCAACAAGTCTGCTCAAAATGTCACAAATATATTGACTTTAGTGTAATTACATGTTTTGAGACAATAATTATATGGAGTCAATAATTAATTTGCATGAAAATGCAAACTATTGTTATCCGACTTCTTCTTCATCTTATTTCCTAACGCAACTAATTCAGCCTGAACCGCTTAACCTAAAAACTTGGTTCAAACTTTGTTTCGTAGGTCTCGCTCATGTCACCTGTGCTATGACTTTTCTAAATTCTGAGTTTTATACTTTTTAAACTATTACTAATTTTGACTCCATTGACTTTAAATGGGGACTTTAGAGTGTAGAGAATTCTGACTGGGCGTCTAGTCTTCTATCAGACTTAACTGCACTTCAACCATTTATGCTAGAAACTTAATTAAAACTTTGTTCCGGAGGGCTCGGTCATGCCTTGTACGATGTGTATTTTCAACCCTCTAAGTCTTATACTTTTTAAAATATTGCAGTTTATTTATAAAACCTTTGTGTCCATGAACTAAAACTGTCTTGAGTCATAATGGGTCTTTAGAATGTTCGTTTGAATTGAGTGCACCTGCTCTTAACTGTCAACTGTCAGGCCTTAAGCCTACAATCTGACTCTCTGAAGACTACAGATTCTTCTTTTACTGTTTCCTCTACCTCCACCTTGCCTCTGTCTTCAACTGTTTCAAATTAAAAGTCCTCATTGCCATAACACACTATGGAATTGTTTTAACCTATAATACTAACATTCAATGCTACAATTAATTACTGTGACTATTACTACCACAGATCTCTATCTCCTCTTTCTTTCTTTCTTCTATTTCTCTCTCTCTTCTCTTTCTCTGTTTCTATCTCTTTCTCTCTCTTTCTTTCTTTCTCTCTTTCTTCTCTTTCTCTCTCTCTCTTTCTTTCTTTCTTCTCTTTCTCTCTTTCTCTCTTTCTTTCCTCTCTTTCTCCCTTTCTTTCTTCTTTCTCTCTCTTTCTTCTTTTTCTTTCCTCTCTCTTTCTTTCTTTCTTCCTTTCTTCTCTCTCTCTCTCTCTCTTTTGTCTTTTTCTTTCCTCTCTTTCTTTCTTCTCTTTCTCTCTCTCTTTCTTTCTTCTTTTTCTCTCTCTCTTTCTTACTTTCTTCTCTTTCTTTCTTCTCTTTCTTCTCTCTTTCTTTTTTCTCTTGTTCTCTGTCTTTCTCTCTCTCTTCTCTTTCTCTCTCTTTGTATTTCTTCTATTTCTTTCTTTCTTCTTTCTCTCTCTTTCTTCCTTTCTTTCTTTCTTTCTTTCTTCTTTTTTCCCATCAGTTTCTCTCTCTTTCTTTCTTCTCTTTCTCTCTCTCTAAGGTAGCCTACAACAAAAATTGATCTCTGCTAGCCAATAGCTGTAAAGCCCTCTCAATAGCGGCAAGAAACCATTCAACCACCGTTATCCTGAATGGTATGAAAGTGTGGGCATTATTGAACTGGTCATATCCAGAAGTGCCAATCCTTTTTGCTATTGCTGGTCATATCCAGAAGTGCCACTCCTTTTAGCCCACATTGTCTTAACCACACAATGTAGACATTTAAATCGTTATGGCAGGACAAAAAAAATTTGTGTGGACATAAAAATGCCAGTGCATTAATCATGCAGCATAGGTTGGTGCCTTTAGTTGTCGGAGAGTTGTTTGCATCGCAACTGCCTCTGTGCTTGTATGGCCAAAACTGGCTAGAGTAGAATGGTCAGATAAAAACATTCAAAACACTATTTAATATTATTTAAAGTTAAATCTGCTGAAAGCAAACTGTAAAAAGTTGGTCATTGTGATGTTCTCAATACTGAGTTTGGTTAACTATTGTTAGGAAATGGTACAAATTGCATCACTCAATGACAGTACTTTCTTCTATTTGTACGGTCTTATACCTTTGGGTTTTTTTTTTCATCCTTTCCATTCATCCATCATCATATAGTATATGGTGATCATGTACCCTGTAGCTGGTTAGACCAATTCAGGTCTTGAAAGGTTTTTAAACTAGGCTTTTCAAAAAAATCTACAGAGAAAGAAATTTCTTATGTTGCCCTGTTGAATTCAAATTGAATCCAATCTAATCTAAGAAAAATTCTAGATTATGATGTCAGGGCCCCAGAGACGGTCTATACTGGTTCTCTGTGTGGGAACTCAACTCTCACCCGTGGGTGGCACTACTGACAGCATTTGGGGGCCTCAGACAACAAGACTACTTCACACCAGAATTCTCCTTTAATTGAGCAGATCTGCGGATGAAACATCTGTGAAACATCTCATGGCTCTAAGAAGAATTTTTCACAACCATGAACCAGAATGAATGAAAATCTTCACAGACCAATTCTTACACTTCACAATAAACCCACTGCCTGACTAGTTGTGTTTTTGACACTTGCATGTTTAACGTATGTCAGTCTTGTTACCAAGATTCTTTGATGTTGAAGAAACTCATTATTCCACCATTTGTTGATGGGCAAATGAGTTTGTTCTGATGGGTTTTTGAAGTCACTTAATACTCATATTTTTATATTTGTGTATTAAAACAACACCTAAATAACAACTCTGGTTAAACAGGTTTAACTAGTTTGACAAAGGCTGTAACAGTTATCCAAGTTATCTAGTTTAAAGCAACACCAAAAGCTTTTTAATCCCTTCAAATAAATCCTCCAAAATCGGACTAAACGGAACTATGTTACTTTGATGATAACGTATCTGAGAACCACAACTAGCCCAACAGCATGCACCTGCTCCACAGCAAGAGATATGGACACATTTAGTACTGTTTGAAACTAAGATTTTTTTATTGTATCCATTTTTATCTTGTATCCTTATGTTACAAGTGTTTTACATTTAGTTGTATATTCCTATCAATTTGAACTGCAGAATAAACTACCAATGTCAATGTCATGTCAACTACCATGCATACAGTGTCAGAACTGAAGTAACCTCAGGTGGAGCACAACACATTATTCCATAATTGATAGCAATTTTGGGCCTCTATTGGCATGTTTACCTATACACTCATATAGCTCACAACATAGCCAATTTTGTTGCTCAAAATTATAAGTGACAACAAAAAAAAATCAAAATATGACTGTGTGTGCAACATTGTCCCATGCATAACTCCTAAATATCAAAATTGTTACTCCTAAATATGCCAAACACTGATTATTTGGCAAATCATTCTTTAAATAAATGACCAGAGAAGCACACAGAACAGATCCACGCATGTAACAATAATATAGACTTTTCATTGCCCACAGTATTAGTCTTCATATGCCAACAGTGAGCCTTTCCTTCAAGTGTACCTGTAGTCTTTTCATGTTTCCTCCATGTGGGTATCTTATCCAAGCACAAAAAGTTACCACGATACTCCTTGCGTCGTTCCTCCAGTCCTAGCTTCAGCAAGCGTTCTATAGAGAGAAAAAAAGATTGATGTCAAACTTCCCCATTGAAAACAGAAGTTGGGAGGCCCACTTATTAATTGGAATTATGAAAAAAATATCACAAGGTGTTCAGTGGAGCAACACAAAGTGTTCAGTGGCTACATTTATTTCATTGATAAGTGGTCTATCTAAAAAGGGAAAAAAAAACATGCTTTTAATATTTCCTTGGGCGAACTAAAAACCTTGGTAGTGTGTGAGCATGCTTACAAGGTTTTCTCTGCATCATGATAAGATCGTAGAAACCATTCTCATTATTCTATACCAAAAAGCCCCTCTAAGCACACCGGGTTTCATACAGTATTTTGCTGTATAAAGTTTATCAAGTGTCCTTCATTCCACATCTGAATCACGCAAAAGCCCAGTTTCTATTACAAGCACATCACCCAAGTATTCAGGTTAAGGTCAAACCTTAACTGAAATGTATTTCAACTGATAATTTTGTTCAGTCAGTGTACCTCAACCTAATATGTTCCATTTAATTAGTTGTAGGCTATGTGCACAGCACCTTGCTGGGCTTGATGTCTTCCAGAGCGAACTTTTCACAACGCCAAGCAGAGCACAGCAGTTTCATGGCCATTAAGAAGTTCCTACACCCAACTACTCTAAGCCTATAACTGAACATTGTGACTACACTCAGCAATGACACTGTGGCCAGCAAGCGTAAAGGTCCACAGTCATTCATTCAAGTGGAGGACTGCGCAAGTAAGACCCCCAAAAATTACCCTGCTGTTCCTGTAGAGGAAATGCCCTAATATGTGCATTAAAACGTACCCTAAAATGAATGCACATTTTTGGCTTCGTGAAGGCTATATCTATTATGCATTGAAAACACTTTCTTCTCTTGCAATACCATGCTGTTCCCAGAGGACTGCAAACTGTACAGCATGGTTTACTTTGAAAACTATGTTAAATACTTCTACGCAATGCATTCAAGTGCTGTTAAAAGCTTTTCTGAAAAGCACAGCTGGTGTCAAGAAACGCATGTTCGGCATGAATCAACGCGACTGTCGGTCTAACAGGTGATTTGCTAATACACTTGGCCTAGGAGACAAAATCACACAGAAGCTCTGGTGGAATTCCACTTGCGCGCGGTCTGGATGCTAACACGAGTTGGGTGCCTCCTCTTCATACAGCAGTAGCATCTGGCAGCTACGACTTGTGTAACACTGACCTACCTCACATTAAGATCGGAAGCTAATCGTTTGAGTGCATTGTCTTGGTCACAGCATTAAGTCGGTAGTCTGCCCATTTGATTCATAAACTGACAAAAATGCTAGCAGGCTCTCCAGTTGTGACAAGCTACAGGCACCGAATGGTACAAAATCAACGCTTACCTTTCTCCGTTCTCCAGTCCTTTTTCTTTTTACTCATGGTGCCGTGATGTATGGGCTTGAAATGGCTGTTTTTTGAGTGTAACAACCCCAGGCTCACAGCGAGTGTATTCGGCAACTCAAGAGAAAGTGAAACAGCTTCAGGACGAGGTGTCTCACCTGAGAAGCTGTCAAAATATAGTAGTCTCTATAGCATGCAACCTAGCTTGATTGTTCTGCGAACTGTGTATCGGTTACGGGAGTGGACGATCGTGTATTTAAGACAGGGAAGTAACAGTACGATAGGATGGTTTGATGTGGCATTCAGATAACAACCACGCTCTCTGGATATGGGGTAGGTTGATCCAATTGGTTCATCCTTACAGCGTTCAGTGTGGTAGACTAGCAACGGAAAAGTGATACACTGTCCACGGGTCTACGAGAAAACATTTCGGGATCATACGTAATTAGATGGGTGCCAAACATCGCATTGTTCAACCGCTTTCACAAAAATCGCTGTTAGAAGAATAATTCGATACCTTTGAAGGTAGCCTACATTTATTAATTTATTATTATCTTGGGCTACTACATTGTGCTGATCCTGCTGATTATTCAAAAAATATATTCGTCAATTGCTTCCCTTCATGAAATAATCAGCATTTATCATTCATGTTACAAAGGTAACTGCATCTTAACATTACCTTTAAAACGTGCATTTCTATCATTTCGAGCTCATTTTTACAAAAAATAAAATAAGTGTGCACTTGGCTACAAGAAGAAAGAAATTCACTAGGCCTAGGCTATATCCGCACAGCTCGGTTCCTGTGCCCAGGATGATATTTTAACCCAGATTTTACTGAAAGCATAAACTGTAGGCCTATACCTTCTCAGTCACCTGCACTCCAGATTGAATAACTATATATATAGAAAGCAGCATGTTTTTTTTTTTATATAGAATACATTTTAAATTACATTTCAAGAGCCAGCTGGAATATTTGAGTGAATGTAGGCATCATTTTGAATTGTCAATATCACCAACAAAACAGGGCAAGTTTGTCAGTGCTTGTCAAATGTCAGTTTTGTTTCGTGTTTTTTTTTTTGTTTTGTTTTTTCAAAGAAAGGAGCTATTGGTAATGTAGGCTATGACATCAATAGGCAATTGATCATGCAATTAATAGACAGGCCTAACTATCTGATTTAGGCTTATAGGTACAGCCTTGAGATAGACTTTTCATTTCTCATTTGGCAGGAACAAGATTGCTCTGTTGTTCCCACTTATCTCATGATCACTGTCCTTTATTCATGAACAAATACATTTTGCTCACTGAAAAACTTTGCCCTTTGCTCAGAAATAGTCTTATGACTTACAACAGCTGGACTCAAGACTAAATTAGGGACCCATTTAGCTGCCTAAAATAAATAAATAAATAAATAAATAAATAAATAAAGCTGATACATTTTACACAACCTATGGTCCATTTAAACTTTCTCCTCTACTGGTTCTCCAAATCCAACTCATAGTCTGTACAAAATCAACAGCATGTTCAGTAGTCTTATTTGTGGGAGCATAATAGTTTTTGAGGGTGATCTACCTTGACTACCTTGAAACAAAGCCAAACAGACATAATTAATCTTTAAATTACCTACACATTACTATGTGCTGAACGGTTACTGTGATTTCAGTGTTAGAATTCACTAGAACCACTACATAAGAAGTGTTGAGATTTATGATTTGATTACAATTGTAATACCGGTAGTTTAACACAGTTTAACATGCCAATATCATATATTTTAAAGGCCAACAGCAGATTTTTGCTTTTACCCCAGTGTAGTTCTTACCAAGGAGCCTAGGTGGCAGCATAGGATAAGGATCTGCTAGCACCCTTTAGGATTTGCCTCAGTGCTGCTCTGGGGCAACAGCTTCCATTCTCACATATAGCAAGCCAGACAACTTTGATCCAAATGCCTACGCACTTTTGTGTAAGTAAACCAGATACATGACTATTCGTCTGTTTTGACTTTACCCACTAAGATTCATTGAACATGTAAATAAGTGTTCTATAGCTCAGTGAAGACTGTTCACAGTAAAATAAGTTTGTTTGTCTTAAGGGTTTGTTTTCCGCTTCCGCTTTCATTTTTTTACCCATGATTCCTCACTACTGGGAGATTCAAACGCTACGGTAGAAATGGAGGGGGAAAGGGACAGTCAATTGATACAGCTTAGTAATTGTATAGAATTAAATGATGAAAACTCTGTTGCTAACAGTAAAAAGACCTGTCATCAACTTGACTCTTCAAGCTATGAAGAAAGTGAAAACATGCCCAACGTAGCTGTCACCACACGAGGTAGCGTCAATATTGCGAACAACGAAAAAGCCGTCTATGAGCAACCACCACCCAAACGGGATTTGTTGAAAATGTTCACTGGATGCATGTCACAAAACAATTCTGTACCTGTTAAGGAAGGGTTAAAGGAACCGGGTAATGAGAGAAACAGTAGTAATGTAGCATCAGGAACAGCACGGGTGATTGTCTCAATTCAAACTGGTAAGTTAATAGGTTTTACTAGCGGTGAGTAAATGGGGTAGATCTATGCTTTTGCTATCAACATCGTTACGTTAGCATGCTTACCATAACAACTCGGCCTTAAGCATAATAATAACTGAAAGTCAAACTATCATTTATAAGTTAAAGTTGATTGTCCCTTTGTTCTTTCAACTGTAAACTGTCAGATTTGCAAAATGGTCAGACCGCTAACTTCCAAGACAACTCCAGTAAAAATGGCCCATCACCTCAAAGAGAATATTCGATTGATGATTCCGAGGTCTTGCGGAAAGCCAAGGAGGAAGGTGTGGTGGACGTCCCCTTCTCTGGATATGTCACGAAAGAGGCTTGCTGCAAGTTTGTATGTGAAATCCTCAAATGTGTACTTTATCAGCGACAGCAGTTGCCAATGACCTATGATCAACTCAAGTACCATCAGAAGCAGCAGCATGCATCTACACAGGTAAAGTATGGATGTAGAAAAAATATAGGATATTTTAGCATATTCTGAGGTAGTTTGTTTTTTGATCCCTTTCTCTCTGATTCGCATCATTATTGTTGTAAAGTTTAAATGAAGTTTTTATCATGTACATTGAATCCCTTAGAAGTAAAATCATGAACACCTCATTTAAGACCTAATTGACTGCTGCAACACTAACCCCTGAAAGGGCCTTAGCATCTACCATGTTCAATCTTCTAAACACCATGCAGTATAGTTTAGAACCAACTTCATGAGCAAACATCTTTTCTTAGTAACTCCTTCCAGTGCTTTCTGGTATGAGCCCTAATTTGTCTGAAATTATTCTTATCTATTTTGCACCTAGGGACACTTTATTTCATAACCTAAACCTAATTATGAGTTCGCTGATTTTGGAAATCAATGGAGGATGTCCAGACTGATCTGCATCTCAGACCATTGTATATTTCTGGTTGTATCTATTCTAACTGATATTGTCTTGGGTGATGTACAGTGATATTCCAAACAACCCAAAGCCCTAGTTTTCACTGAGTACTTTCAGTAGAGAAAACGATGAGAGAATGTGGGGTACAGCAGCTAATGCTAGCTAGCTAGTGAAGACATAAACATGTATGTTGTTTTTTGTTTGTTTATGCAGGAGGGAGACATTGTAAGGAGGCCACCAAGAGCTCCTGGGGGTATGGACTGGAGGAAATGCCAGCGCACACTGCAGGATCTTGATGATTTAGTAGGTCACTTGGAAGTGCTTTTTTCCCTGACACTGGTTCCCCGTGTGCTGCTACTTTTGGGAGGCTCTCTGGTTATGCCCAAAGAGCTTTACGAGATCAACATGGAAGAGGTGGCATTGAACATAGGAGATGGTTGCCTTCGCACATCTGTGTGTTTGCGGAAAATCTTCCGCACTCTCTTTGTGGCAGGCATCTTGACAGATGCTCGGCCTGTTCACCTCCTTACCACGACTGTCATGGCACAAGGTCACAGGAACTGTGGTGTGTCTGGGTTTAGACCCAAGTTAGATTTTAAGGTGCCCACCCGAGTCAAAAGGCATATTATTAATATAACTTCTGATGTAAACAGAGTTGCACAATCAAACTCTATAGACTGGGAGGACTATGTGTGGTTTCAAGCCCCTGTAACCATCAAGGGATTTTGCAAATGATACTTCAACAAGAAATTGTCATTAACTTTTAATTTATTGCTTCTTCATGGTGCATGTCAGGGCTTGGAGCTTGATTAAGGGAGGAAAAAACGTTTAGAGATACTCAGGACCTAGTTTTTGTTTTAATACCGTGGCATTGTTATGTTTCAAGATCTATTACATGCTAAATAGAAAATTGTCTGTAGGCTTTTTTATATGCAAAGTCTATTGTAAAATACCATCATAGAGGATAACTGTTTGATTGTATACACTGAGGTGATGCTGGGCACAAAGCCATACTGTGTTGAAGTAATTTATTACACACACCAAAATATTAATGTTTACATCAAAATAAGATGTTTATAGTCTTATTCTTTCTAGTGAACAGGGAATTTCATTACACAACAAGAACACAATGTAAACTGATGATCTGCCATGCTTGATTTTTTTCACATGCTCTTGAAACACCTGAAGTGTTCTCTAATGACCCAGTAAAGAGCCTTTGAATTTGAGGCCTGCATTTACTAATGTATTGTGACTCCATGGATGTGTTTCAGCTTTGATTTGTATTTTGATTTGTCTTTTGAAAGAACCAACTTGCAATCTTAGTGATCAGATTTTTTTAAAATGTAATATTAAATCAACTTTTTTAATAACCTACTTTGGGGATTTGCATTTTGCTTACATCTGCACACAAAAAAATCTTTTATGTGTGTTTAACATTTACGGAGTGGGAATGTATCTGCCAAAAGTATGTAACCCCTTGTAATCTTGGCTAATATAAATCAAAGCTGTATTGCCAAGTGAGGTCACAAGTAGTCATCAAATAGTTTTGAACACAAACAACTGAAAACTTTACATTGAATAGGAGTAAACTTTTTTAATTAAATAAATAGCAATAACTGTACACAAATTCTGTATTTTTTTCATCACTTAAAATGTACACTACCCTAGTATTTGATTTATAAATGCATTTCCTACAGTATATGCCATATTAGGAAGGATAACTCTTACTGTTGGGTGTAAATAGCCACATTTACAATGAACACTCAGTGTGTAAACAACATTGTGAGCTATATACACCTGTGTGCATAGGGTGATCAATCTTTGGCCGATGTGTTGGAATTTTGTCCCATGCCTCATGACTGAACTAGTGTGACGGGATCCGCTTTTTAAGCCTTCTTGTACGCATGTGGCTTTTCTGTACAGTACAGTACAGCTCTTTTGGGGGTATACCCAAGAAGCTCATAATATCTAAAATCTTTTATTCAGACATATAAGAATGTTTAGACATTTTGTTATATTCATTAATTCAAATTTAGCCTACAAACTCAGTTAATTTGCAATCCCAGGGAAGTACACACTTAAATTAATTTCCAGAAACTACTGCTGCTGCATGACTAGTGATCCCATCTCACTGATGACGGGAATGAATCATTTTTTAAATTTCTTACACATATAAAAAGAGCTTGAGGCCTCTTGTGTGCTAATTCAGCTAGCAAAGGTCTGCTAAGATATTCAAGCTCACTTTTTACATTTAGAAGATTTGACCGTTTTTGCAAGGAAGAAAGGTAATTGAAATTAAAGACTTAAAGACCCACTATGCAACATTTTTCATTTAATTAATCCGTTTCATACTGTTTAGGATGCTAAAATCATTACAGTCATTACATGGCGAACGAACGGTGTAGAATGCGCCACCGTGGCCTATAGCGGTAGATACAGCACTTGCAATGTTCAGCAGCGCAGACCGCCTCCAATAGAATGCAGTGCGATACAATGCAATACAGCGGTCTTTAGAGGGAACTTGTGAGAGAAAAAAACAGAACGTTGCTTAGCCCTTCTTTACAATAGACTTGAATGTCCCACTCTATTTCACTAATTTGAAGAACTTCATTTCACCATGTACTCGTATAAGAAACAAAATGGGAATCAATTTGAACTGCAGAACATTGCAGTAAAAATTGCATTCCTACTTTTACGTTTCGAAGAACCTAACACACTATTGTAATTCTGAGAGGAGAATGACATGGCCCTTGATGATAACTGTCACGAATGAGCCGTGACGCTTACGCAAGCGCAACACATAGGCACCCAGATAGCAAAATTTATTTGGCCCGGATCTGGCCCAGATCTATCTGAACATTTGGGCCAGATCCGCAAAACGGACCTGGCCCGGTGTCTTTTAGCACAACGGGCCAATACCGTTTCGCATCCGTTCATCCGGATCTAGACCGGTTCTAGAACAGCTTCAAACCGGATGTGTCTGTTTTGAGTGGATCCGGGCCATATTCGGCCCGGTGTCTTTTTGCACAACGGGCCAATACCGTTCCGCATCCGTTTATCCGGATCTGGACCAGCTTTGAACCGGATGTTTTTTTAATATGGTTCTGTGCCCCTTATTTTAGACAACTGTGGATTTTATCACTGTCAGATAATTTTGTAATCATCTGACATCAGTGTGTATTAAATACTTACTGTCATTAACAAATATAGTTACAGTACTTGTTCAAAATTTCACGCTATAGCGAGAATAAAAAGTAAAGATTGATAAATGTCTGAAGGATTACTAATACAGCTTTTTAAACATCAACTAACATCAAATACCCCTACTTTAATTTATTAGCCAGAAGTTAGAGTACCGTTACACTCAAATTACACCAAGATGACCCAATTCTTGTTACCTTGTTAAATGTATTTAGGAAAAGAAGCACAAAATTCTACAATTTACTATATTTATTATATTAAAAAGAATCAGGTAAAATATGAACAAAAACTATTAAAGATGATACATTTGCCAGTTAGACATTCAACAACTATTAGCTATAAACACCAACAATGTTTTTTTTTTTATCAATTAGAATATCAACAGAAGCAAATCACAATATCTCCATACCCCCACAATGTTCCTTAAAGGCCCTGTTGACACAGAATATGCAATAAGCATATGATTTGAGACAAATGAGATTGTGCTAAAACCATACTGGAACTGCAATGCAAGCTATAGAAAAAAAAATCTATACCTTGCATGATTTCCAGCATGGTTTTAGCACAATCTCATTTGTCTCAAATCATAGGCCTCTGCCCTTCATCAGCTTGCTTCATGCATCCTGAATACATTGTGAATACATCTGTAAACATTAAATAAACACTAGAGGCACAGCTGTGCACCAAAATATAACAAAGTACTTTATCTTTGAACTATACGTAACTATATCTCATATTTATACATAATGTGAATACATTCTTGGAAGTGGGCAGGTACACAGAGTGCAAAAACAGAAATACAGAGTGCAATGAAAGTGTTTATGGGGTGAAGAAGTGTCTTAAAATAAGGGGAATGGAGAGGTACCATTTGTAGGTGGCCACAGTGCCAGCAGGTGAAGTGGGAGACATTACGTTTTGTCCTGGGGATGGCTGCAGCAGAAGAGGCGGAGGTGGTGGCAAGAGAAGTGGTGGCAGAGGAGGGGGCAGCATTAGCGCTGAAGGACAGGGTGGTGGTGGTTGTGTTGGTGGTGGTGGTTGTGTTGGCAGAAGCTGAAAATGAGGAGGATGCAATGGCACCATGGGCGACGATGAGGTTGTGCAGTTCTGGGGCAGGCATCCCTCTGATGGAAGCATCGGCGGCCAGACGGTGCTGGAGAGGCTGGCTGGCTGCTCTGGACGATCCAGAGTTTGTGGGGCAGGCAAAGGCTACGCTGCTATTTGGGGGGTGGGGTGGATGCGCTGTGCCTGTGAAGAAAAAAACAAAGCACAAGAACAGAGTACATATTAGTAACCATGACACACACACATTTACATACCACAGACATTGTACATATTAGGGTCATGTCTGACCATTGCATGAGGGTCCGTTGGCTCCGTAAAGCACAAGTGCCTTCAGCCTTTGGAGACTGCACCACTCCCGCCCCTGGCCCAGGATGGCGCTGACCACTGGGAAAGAAAGACACAGATAGAAAGAGGGGGAGAGAGATACACAGAGTCTGTTAGTGTGTTTGGCAGGGTAGGAACCACAAAAAAGAATGTGTCACAACAGCTTACAGCATCACACTGTCCACTCCTGGCGTGTGAGCGCACCAATGGCCCTGGACCATCCTGTCCTGGTGGCGGTAGGGAGGTCACCCACGCTTTGTCCCACTCGGTCACTTTCCCTGGCCTGATGCTGGGTAGGTGTGGTGGTGCAGTTGAACAAGAGGCTGGGGTTACACGACACGTCGTAATATTCTCTGTGAAGATGTGTTTAACGTTCATTACACAATATTAATGTAAATGAATCAATATCAGGCACCTAATATACATTACAAAAACATTCACACTTACTTTTACATAACATAACACTATATTAAAAAAAAGTAGGGTGACAAAGTCTAATTCCTTCATTTTAATAGGAAATTCGCAGTCAGGATATAAACACTATTTAATCACATTTCCACTTAATATTTCGAAACGGCAATCTAGGGGCTGAGTTCAGACTCTTTACATCTTAACCAAGTCGTCTGATTTTTATTTAAGTGCGTTTAAAGACTAGATACAATTACAAGACGTGACAGTCACTATTTCATTCCTTATAATGAATGGATAATATGCAAATTCGCGGTTAGGATACAAACACAATTTAAACACATTTCCACGAAATAGTTCGAAACACCAAGCTAGGGGCTAAGAGTTCAGAACAAAAACAAATGTATTTAGTCTTTCCCTTTCAATTTTAGGAGTGTAAAAAGCCAATATCCAACCCCAAGTTCAGTGTCTTTAATCAGTGAAGCTGAAGACCAATTTAACTGTAGCCTAACTTTGTAACGGTAGTCTACAGTACTTGTAGACTAAATAAGATTTTTATTTGAAGTCTAATGAAATATTCTAAATAAATATGAGTTAAATGAACGGCAGATGAACGGTAGACGACCGCTTACATAGTGGCCAGCGGCGGTAACGGTTAAGATAGCAAGCTAACATGCTAGTTGCCTGGAAATTGTGGTTTCAACACTCGCCCTCAAGTAACTGGCAAACTTGGAAAATGTAAGGGTTATGGAAGAAATCGTACACGAGAAAAAAAATAACATGAACTAAATAGCATTAACCCTATCGTAGTTAAAAAGGTAACTTTAGCTATTAAATCCAGTGTAAGTCTACCAACAAGTGTAAATATCACTGTAAGTCACAAACATCAGGATAGCAAAATAATTATTTTCATTCTAAGATAGTTCAAGAAGTTTAATATAGTTTACGTATAAGTTTAACTCACCTTATGCAAATCGACAGGGCTACAGTGGCCACCAGCAACAGTAGATCTTACGAAACGCTTCTTCTCAAATGCTCCAGGAAAAAAATTCGCGCTTCCAATTGCACGACGGCTAGCCGTATCAACTTTGATTGCGTTTCCCGCCTATGGGTCAGCGTCTCCATCACGGCGGTAACACAGAGGTGACAGTTACACAGCCTGAAGGCGGAATCTGTCCTGGTGGTTAAGTCTGGCTCAGCCTCTCCATCACGGGAGTAAAACAGAGGTGACAGTTAAACGATTCTGCAGATTCGAATACAGAGTCGGCCCACAATCAACTGCTATCTGGGCAGCCATTTGCCGGTTGTTGTTAAAACATCTCTTGCTGACCTATCGTTTGTGTTTGTTCTGTTATTACCATAATCTTCACCGTTAATACTGTTTATATTGCTTGTTTCATTTATCATGCATTTACGTACGAATATGTTTGTTTAAGTGCAGGGAAAGACCTACCATATTCATTGTCATGTTCACCACTCATCTGTGTTAACTTTATCTTGTATTCATGTCTAAAAATAATCACACCAGCTGTCTTTAACTAGTGATGTTACGTTTGAACTGAGACTCCGAGGCTTGCGTCGAGCAAAAGGGGGCGTGTCAGATAAAGCC
>JAGFZM010000021.1:347466-386010 GCA_017657215.1 Limnothrissa miodon
GAATGACGTTGTGGATATCTGAAATTACATGTGTGGATAGGAAGAATGTAGTTGCAGATATCTGAAATGTTAATTTTGACTAGGACGAACTGAATTGTGGATATCTCTAATACATATCCAGTTTAGCTTTTAAATGTTAACACGGCTTGCCATAGGCGGGATGTTTCAAGTATAAAGCTGTCCCATACACAAATGTTCAATTGTGGCTTGTCAATAAGTGGTTGAAGACAAGAATTGTGAACACACATCCCCAGAAATGAAAATCCAGTGCCATTTTGGAGCACACAAAACACTATTTCCCAATTTATTTATCCTTGCACAAAAGTTTTTATGTAGGCTACTACACCAGCCTCTTCAGTGCCGTGTGAGCGGATATTTTCAATAGCAGACGAAGTGGTTTCAAAGAAAAGAAATATATCTACTGATCTAATAAAAAAAATCACTTCAACAATACTCTACACTATCGGGGTTCAATACCCAATAAGAACTTAGAAATAAGTCATTCACACAACGCAGTGATGATTTGCTTTGTGTGAATGATTTGCTGTTTTGTCTTCTATTAATCCCGTGTTTTCAGCCAAAGATGGAGCCAATGCATTAAAAGCTAACCCATTTTTGAACCACCGCACGCCATGTTGTTGTTGGACAGAAGTGAAGACGCATTCTTTAGCAAAGGCTACTTCAGAGAGTTTTATTGTTGTGCTCAGACCTTTTTATTTTTCTTGTCTTGTGTTCACCAGTAGGTGGCCCCTCTGTGCATACGACGCTTCGAGAAATGAATCACTTTTCAACACATTTTGCTGGAAGGCTTCAAAGTGTTATGGAGCTTCGTCTCGCCATCACTATCTTTAACATTCTCATTTATTTATAAAACATTGTAATTACATCTCCGTATACCGTTTACTCACCACCGTTCAAATTACACATACTTTCGGGTTTACGTGGGGAAACCGAGGGACCATTCCACTGGGGTAAAAGGGAGGAGGTTTGTGGTGATCAGTGGGGGAAACCATTTTGTCAGGGGAGTTTTCAATCGTTATTACACATGGTGATTGTTTATATGTATATAAGGCATCTGGGTGTGAGAAATTGGTTTTGTGTCATTGTTTATTTTGTATTTATTTGTTTGGTTTGTTATTTTGTAATTACATTGTGATTATTCAGTTAATTGATTTTTGATGAAATGGTTTAATTTGTGGGCGGGGCTACAGCTAGCCTTAGGCTGTATTAGGCTCTGTATTAGGCTCCGGGGCCTCAGTGTGAAAGAGGGTGTGATGAGGTGAACGTGTCTATGTTGGAAGTAGTAGAAAGTGATTTGTATTGAGCAGCATTTTGTGGTTCAGGGTCTGAGGACGTAGCCTGGCTACTTATGCCAATTTGTTTTCTTTTTGTACAGTTTTGGTTTTGTTTTTTGAATACTTGTTACACTGTAAATATCTGCTCCGATTTAAAGAAAAAAGAAAAAGAAGAAAAAAATAAACGTCTTTTGTTTAAAACTATCTGGCCTCCTCCGTCTTCTCCGCCGCTGTGGTCATCTTGCCACAATAACGATGCATAAAAGTTCTATTTCTGTATTATAACACGACTGAGACACGGCTACAACCATATATTGCTGTGATGCCAGCTCAGTAGCAGATTTAGCTTGGTCTCATGAGGACACACCCACTCATTTCACTTCAGAAAGTAGATCAAGCCTGAAGCTGTCTCCAGTATGCTTGAGTATAAATAGCATTGTTTTCTGTACCCAGGTGCTTGATCTTGAACAGATCTTTTAGATCATTCATTCAATAAAGGACATTCATACATTAATTCCATACCAATATTATTTCTAAAGTATAACTCAATAATGAATTCTACAGAAAGTCTTACAAAAATGCAGACATATAGAAGTCTAAATCAACAAATTTGTCATTTTATTTTTTTACAATATTACAATCATATCTACTAAGCCTATTTAGGGGTGTTTTTTTTCCAAAACACAAGATGTGTTGTGTGGGCAATTAAATTTCATTTTGTGCTTTCCACCTTTTTCACAAACTGCATAAAGTCATTGGCCAGCAGCTTGGGCTCCTCAAAGGCAGCGAAGTGCCCTCCACTGGACATGTAAGAGTATGAACGGATGTCCTTGTACCTCCCGCGAGCCCAGGCCTTGGGGCAGTGAAGAAGCTCATGAGGGAAAGCAGCAAACCCCATTGGCACATAGATGCTCATCCTAGAAAACAAAAGGTATAAATATAATCTTAAACTTGATTAATTAAAAAATGTTCTCTGAAAATCTGTACATCTTGAAGTTCAAGCAGTTTTACACTATCAAATATTGTAGGATGTAAAATGCTATTATTCTGTATGTCTGCAAAGACTTTCTGATGGTTGAAATATGACAAGAAAAAAAAACAATGGATTACAAATAGAGCTTATAAGCTAACTGCATGCACTATAAGAGCATCTTCACAGCTACCCTCACATTTACATGTGCATTTGCAATATGACAATTTGGCATTTTGCACTGACCTGGAGTCTATTCTGTCTTTTAGACTAGATTTTAAGTTCTCTTTATAAAAACGCATTGAGGAGACAATGGTTCCTGTGGTCCAGTAAATCATAACATTGGTGAGAAGGTCATCCAGGGAATATTTTCTGTGTCAAGAGTAGGCAGAAACATAGTTAAAGAATTATGTATTTAACACACATGAACAGGCCGAACCGATACATTTTCATTTCAAAACTCTAATGCTGAATTAACTGAATTTATAAAACGCTATCCAACTTTTTCCATGTATACAAACAATCTTGTACAAAAATCTGTCAGTTGAAGCCAGTTCTCAACCTCCCACCCCCCGGGGTGACAAATGACATCTCTACCATGTGGCAAGCGCTATAGCAAAACTAAAACCTTACCTCTCCAACCCCCCATCTTCTAGATCCCGATTCTGCTTGTCTGACCAGGTAGAGAATTTCTCTACAATGTAGGCAGCCAAACCCACTGGCGAACTGTTCAATCCACAACCTGTAGTGGAAGATGACATCCTGATTCTACCACAGCAACTGTCAGTAAGTCAGTGATCACTTTTGCATACTAACATACTGTAAATTTATAAACATTTTAATTTAAATGCTTTTCCATCTTAGGTATATTCATTGTTACTACCATACACAAATCAGGGGAAAATTAATATTAACATTAAATACCATAATTGCATATTTTTCAGTTGCAGATTTTTACAAGAGCATCCATAGAAATGTGTACCTGCTGTGTCTGGCTTGGTGGCCTGAATGTGAAAATATCCTGATTCTTTCAGCGTCTCATAAACATTCTTTTGAACAAAAGGAAAGAGTCGGCGGACATCTTCCTGTGTGAACCCTACGAGGGAAGGCAGGTATGGTCCAATGACTAGAGACAGCAACAAACCAAGTCCTGCCTGTGTCACCATAAGCATGTTCAAATGGAGACCTCTGACACACCTACAGGAAAGTAAAAAAAAAAAAGGAGAGAGACTTTTTTGTACTTCTCTAGATACCCCAAAGGCTTATGTTTTTTTGTTCTTAAGTTGTTTTGTGTGTATAAAAATATTATCAGATGCTCACAGTAATATTACATGACCAACCATTCTCTCCCTCTCCCTCAAATGTTGCATGTATTGAAAAATGCCCATTTTCTATCCTTGCATACTTTGCCTACATAGCATTTTTCTACACTAGCTCTGCACATCCATGCTTCAGCGACCTGGAAATTCTGATAACCATATCTGTGTTTAATGCCATGTACGCTAATGGATGCCTGAAATTCTTCATGAAATCAGTATGCGAGTGTGTGTATGTCTGTCTGTCTCTGTATTTCACTCAGTCCTGTATCAAACACAAAGTGAGTAAATGGATAAGCATCATGAAATTGGTGGCTAGTAGCTCAAAAACAAAATCAAAATCGGGTAAAAAGAGATCCTCACTCGGGCTTCATCTGAGCCATATTGGTTGTGATGAGGGAGCCCCAGTCTCCCCCCTGAAGGTAGAATTCAGTAAATCCCAGGCGCTCCATCAGCTTCAGAAAGATTCGACTAGCATCCATTGAGTTAAATCCTGCGGACCAACCACATAAGCGTACCCATCACACAACTCGTCCATCAATACGCTGCATACAGATAAGTATTGCACTTTCTTTAATACACCATATACATTAGATGGCCATGTGATAATTGCTAGCTTCTTTTACCTTGTTTGTGTGGGGCCTCTGAGTAGCCATATCCTGGAATCGAGGGACAGATGACCTCAAATACCAAGTCATTTTGTGTGTCAGTGAGCATTGGAAGGATTTTGTAGAACTCAAAAAATGAACCTGGCCATCCATGAACTAGCATCAGAGGCAAGACCTTTTGGCCTTCGCGAAACTTCGGGCGCACATGGATAAAGTGTATATCCAGTCCTGAGATCAAAACAAAAATGATCAGTCTTTATGTTGGAAATACTCCATTTATGATTGAGGTTGATGGCATCAAATGAGTTATACAGCTTTGATTCTATTGTCACCTTCTATTTTGGTTTTGAAATGTGGATATTTGTTCAGCACCTCCACCTGCTTTTTCCAGTCAAACTGATTCCTCCAGTATGACACCACCTTCCTGAGGTAAACGGAATTGAAGCCATAATGGAAGCGACTATCTTCCAGAGGCTCGGAGTACCTTGTTTGATCAATACGACTATAAAGGTCCTAAGAACAAAACATGCATTTAATTTATAGTTCATAATATATCATGCATATGGCATTTAGATATTTATCTTACCTCAATTTCACCCTCAGCAACCTCTACTTTGAAAGGATGTATTGTCTCATCTTCACTAAGAGGTTTCTCACCTCTTCCCCACCAACCCTCGCCCAAGGGAATAGTCTTTTTAACTTTTTTTTTTAATATCACGTAGCATGTGAGCAATCCCACCACTATGGATGACAAGGCAAACAGCTGGAGTTGTGAGGCTTCCCTGCAACAAATGTAACAGTTTGACATGTAGATCTTTACATAAGTGATAAAACATTGAATAAAACATTACATTAAATTCAGTTTTAGTAACAGTGAGAAAAATTCAAATTTCAAATAAGGCACTAAATTTCATTCACTGTAAGTCTCGTTAGGTTTAATGATCGTTATAAGAGGTCACATTCAAGCCCCACAAGTCTTCATATCTTCTGGAACTGGGACGTATAGTAAATGCCTATTCATTCCCCTCTGACCCATAAGGTAACAACGCTGAGTCAGAGACGCTGAGTCCCGACAAACTTTGCAGTAACGTTATATGTTAGGCTAAACATCCATTCAAAATGTGGCAATTTCAACTGCCTTCACGCACTCGGGTCCACGTAAGAGGATTATGTTCTGGATTCAAAAGGGCGCATAATCATTGCTTGTTACTTTATATCATTTAAAAACTATAACCACCCTTACAAGTCACCATCTGCAGGCCATCCGACCTAGGTGAAAATGCGATGCGAGTTATGCGATTTAACATTATGTAAAGATAACGCTTGAATTGTGTTATTATATACAGTAAATGGTTAGATCAAACTGGCATATTCAAGCAATCCCACGGGTGGCATTGATGATGAAAGACAATCTGTCTACTTACACAACAGCTTGCATGGTGACAGATGGATTTAAAACAAAAGTTTCAGGCGGCTTGATGGGTAGAAACAAGGTGCATGGAAAACCTGGAGGATGTAGGCCTACCCGCAGGCTACCGTAAAATGTTGCCTTCCGTTTGTCCTGAGACAAACAACCACTATGCTAGCGACATCTGTGGACTGCCTGAAGTTATTAAACCCGCCTAGTCCAGAGGCTGTCAAGTTCAGCTTCACGTAGGCCAATTGTGTAACATATTTTTCGCAATCGTCACAGTTATGCAATCAATTTTGTGCCTAAACGTTTAGCCTAAACAAAAAAATATACAATTCAAAATACAAAAAAGAAAAAGTAACTAAAATCGTAAAAATAATAAAAAATATTTGTGTAAAATATCTTTACATCTTGAATTGTGCTCTGACTTTCTTACTGTGTCCTCACAAACATGGTATAACTATTTGAAAAGACTTTAAGAGGCAACACTAGTGTTAACAGTGCAGTATGTAAGAAAAATCATATTCTAAAGACTTTATCCCACTAGGTTGTTTGTCAAGTATGTGCCCCCATCCAACACATCAACAGCTAATTCCCTCCCCACACACACAGTACACTACCCCACCCTCACTATTTCACCTGTTAGCACCTTCCCCACATTCACACAGCACATTGTCCTCCCCCTCACTGCTATACCAGAAGGGAGTCTGTTCTGTCCACCCCTACAGAAATACTGTTAAAAGAGTTTTTTATTTTAGCTAGATGATGTTTAATCCATTCTGCTTTTTAAATAAAAGTTGAAACCTCTTCCAGCTAAAAAAAAAAAAAAGATGCTTTGTAGCTTCAAGATGTTCTATACATACTTTGACAATGAAGATGTTCTACTACTTAATGACTTAGATGAATGAGAATAATCAGACATATATAGATAAATGTCATGAAATGTCCTGGTGGAGTAGGCATCCAGTCACATTCTCTTTTTATTTTTGAAAAATATCAGGGGGGAAAAAAAAACAGAATTCAGTCATTACGTTATGAAGTAAAAAGTCCTTAAGGATTGTCATTATTTTCAGATACATATTTTACATAACAGTAATAACAGAAATCACATATTTGAATTTTTAAAAGATATAAATATCCACTTAATGACAGCCTTTTAGTTTCTAAAAGAATTCCATGAAATAATCTCTTCAAAGCAAGCTGGTTCAGACACTACAATTTGGTCCCACTGATACAGATTGCATGCACAAAAAAAGTCCATTCTGCATGTGGCTACAGTTCAGTCTTTAATTTTTTTTTAATTGACCACCTTTGTGGTTTTCGTTAAACTAAGGGATTATAACATGCATCTTTTCTCCTGTCATTTTTCATTTCAAACATTTTACGACTTTTATAATCTATTTTTTTATCTGCATAATATTTAACAAATTCAAAAAGTATAAACTGTCTCTTTCTTTAATAAAGATCATTTTTATTGAAGCCACTTTTACCTGAATTTTAACTTTAACTTTTAGAATTTAGACCCATAAAATATACCATAAAGTATGATCTCCAAAAAAGTGCAGACACAAGTGCAAAAAGTGCAGACGTATACTAGTCTGAATCATTTTAGTATTAGTGTATCTACCAAGCTTTGTAGGTTTTTTTTTTTTTTTCAAATCAAGTAAATAGTAAAAGTAAATGGGCTATTCATGACCTTTTGCCTTCCACCTTTTTGACAAACTGCATAATGTCATCGGCCAGCAGCTTGGGCTCCTCAAAGGCAGCAAAGTGCCCCCCACTGGACATGTAAGAGTATGAACGGATGTCCTTAAACCTCCAGCGGGCCCAGGCCTTGGGGCAGTGAAGAATCTCATGAGGGAAAGCAGCAAACCCCATTGGCACATAGATGCTCGTCCTAAAAACAAAACAATCCAAGCATCTAATGACTGGTGGCATTTTCTAAGATTGTTAAATCTAACAAATTGCTAATAAATTATTAAATATTGTAGGATGAAAAATGCCATTATTCCTTATATCCCAGACCCTTTTTGGTGGTTGATTTCAAGAACAAGAAAACTGATAGTGTATACAGATCACCAATGACAATACATAAGCCACAATCACATGCACTGTAAGAACATCATCTTTCACATTCACAAACTGAATTCATGATGACAATTCAGCTTTTTGTACTGACCTGGAGTCTATTCTCTTTTCTGGATTCGATTTCAAGTTTTCTTTATAGAAACGCATTGAGGAGACTATGCTTCCTGTGGTCCAGTAAATCATGACATTGGTAAGAAGGTCATCCAGGGAATACTTCCTGTATCAAGAGTAGATAGAAGCTTCCTTTTTTAAAAGCTTCTGTGCACATGCTGTAGTTCATTAAAGAGTACACGAAAAACAAGCCAGAGGTAATTTACAGTATACAGCGCTTTATATTTACTCATTCACTCCTTCATTAACACACTAGAGGCAGAGGCCGACCGGCTAACAGTTTGGGGGTTCACAATGTTGTTCAAGAATACTTGCTACTTGCAACCTTTCGGTTGCCAAACAGCACCTCTGCCAAGTGCTATAGCAAAACTAAAAGCTTACCTATTTAACCCCCCATCTTCTAGTTCCCGGTTCTGCTTGTCTGACCAGGTGGAAAATTTCTCCAGAAGGTAAGCAGCCAATCCCACTGGTGAACTGTTCAATCCACAACCTGTAGTGGAAGATGAGGCCAGTGATCTCTTGTATACTAACATACAGAAAACGTATAAACATTTTGAATTAAATGCTTTTACATCTTAGGTGGCACCAATGTTGCTACTACGAATCAGGGAAAATGCAGATACTATTAACTGTGATTTTAAAGCTATCTGTGACCTCATTCACAGATTTTTAAGAGCAGCCATAAAAATGTGTACCTGCGGTGTCTGGCTTGGTGGCCTGAATGTGAAGATATCCTGATTCTTTCAGTATCTCATACACATTCTTTTCAAAGTATGGAAAGAGCCGGCGGACATCTTCACGTGTTAAGCCAACCAGGAAAGGCAGGTATGGTCCAATGACCAGAGACAGCAGCATACCAAGTCCTCCCTTTGTTATTGCAAGCATGTTCAAGTGGAGACCTCTGACACACCTACAGAAAAGAAAAAAAAAATAGTCCTGTATTAAACACAAAGTGAGTAAATGGATAAGCATCATGAAATTGGTGGCTAGTAGCTCAAAAACAAAAATAAAATTGGGTAAAAAGAGATCCTCACTCGGGCTTCATCTGAGCCATATTGGTTGTGATGAGGGAGCCCCAGTCTCCCCCCTGAAGGTAGAATTCAGTAAATCCCAGGCGCTCCATCAGCTTCAGAAAGATTCGACTAGCATCCATTGAGTTAAATCCTGCGGACCAACCACATTAGCGTACCCATCACAAAACTCGTCCATCAATACACTGCATACAGATAAGTATTGCACTTTCTTTAATACACCATATACATTAGATGGCCATGTGATTATTGCTAACTTCTTTTACCTTGTTTGTGTGGGGCCTCTGAGTAGCCGTATCCTGGAATCGAGGGACAGATGACCTCAAATACCAAGTCATTCTGTGGGTCAGTGAGCATTGGAAGGATTTTGTAGAACTCAAAAAATGAACCTGGCCATCCATGAACTAGCATCAGAGGCAAGACCTTTTGGCCTTCGCGAAACTTCGGACGCACATGGATAAAGTGTATATCCAGTCCTGAGATCAAAACAAAAATGATCAGTCTTTATGTTGGAAATACTCTGTATATGATTGAGGTTGATGGCATCAAGCGAGTTATACAGCACTGATCCTGTTGTCACCTTCTATTTTGGTTTTGAAATGTGGATATTTGTTCAGCAACTCCACCTGCTTTTTCCAGTCAAACTGATTCCTCCAGTATGACACCACCTTCCTGAGGTAAATGGAATTGAAGCCATAATGGAAGCGACTATCTTCCAGAGGCTCCGTATACCTTGTTTGATCAATACGACTATAAAGGTCCTAAGAACGAAACATGCAATTAATTTATTTTTAATTTATAATTAATAATATATCATGCATCATATATGACATATTTTATAGATATTTCTCTTACCTCAATTTCACCCTCAGTAACCTCTACTCTGAAAGAATGTATTCTCTCATCTTCACTAAGAGGTTTCTCACCTCGCCCCCACCAACCCTGGCCCAAGGGAATAGTCTTTTGTACTCTTTTTTTTCTTATCAGGTAGCATGTTAAAAATCCCACCGCTACAGATGAAAGGGCTAACAGCTTGAGTTGCTGTCGGTCCAAACTTTGTAGGTATTCCCTGCAAAACACAAATCCAGACATAGGTAAATGTAACAGTTTGATGTAAGGTGTAGGTCTTTCAAGAAGACATGACATCACTTTGGTACTGAACATGCTTTGTTCCAGTCAAAGGTGTTCATTGTCTTCAGTGTGCAGTATCGTGTACTGTAGACTATTACCGAACATAGAAAATGTAACAGCAGTGTTAGTACAGCCTTGTTAGTCTTTGATGCAGTGGAATAAACCCATAAAAAGTAAGTTCCAAGTTCCAAGTAAGTGACAGTACGTATATTACCCTCTGTTATCAAGGTCTAGGATGTGTGCCGTTAAACATGTATAGATATGTAAACATGGGTACATGTAACAGTTGTTGGTACATCCGTGATATTCTATGATAGACTAGAATACACCAACTAAAATTATTTGCATCATATGTACCTAAATCCACATTGTCTAGAAAAATAAACATCTCACTACAGCTCTCTGCTGCTCGGTCTGAAATTACAAAATGTTTTTTATTTTACCATGATTAATGAGGTAAAAAAAAAAAAAAAAAAGTTAAAGGGGAAAATATTTCTCCTTCAGTACCATGTATGTGATCAGAAATGAACAGCCCCTGAAAGTCACACCCATAGACTGTATGGTCACACCACGTTACTATGCGGCATCACAAACAAAATTCGCTGCGACGAAAAAATGCATTGAAGTCTATGGGCACCGTATTTACGATGGTAGCTGCGGAATACAAAAAAGGTCCAACACTCAAGATAGCTTGACATCGTATTGGGTAGGTTGTCTACCCAAACTAACGTTACCCGAGTTCCTCTCACTACCAGCACCCATTCATTAAATTCTAGTCAGGTGAATTTGGGGTTAGGTTTAGTTTCTGGTAACCCTAATTACCCTTGTGAGGGCTAATGAAAATCAATCAATCGTGGTGGCGGTTATATCTGATTCTCTAAACTCTATAAACACGCTTCCAATCCTTCTCCCCAGCAGGCATTCGACCTGGGTGCAAATCGAGTTTTAATAACCTAGCCTGATGTTGTTACAGCTAATCAAACGGGCAAAATCATTATGTACAACGGACAGGTGTTTCGAGGAACTCGCAGACAAGTTAGTAGTAGGCCTAGCTCCTCATAGTTAAGCTAACTTTTTTACATGTGCATACAAATCACTAAAGACAACCTGTCTACTTACAAAACATTTTCGACTGCTTGCATGGTGACAATCAGGTGGGATTTTCACAAGGTTTCAGTTTTTTGCAGCTTGCAGAAAAAGGTGTATGGGCAACCTGGAAAATACACTACCTCAGGCGAGGCGACCATAAAATTGTAGCCTTCCGTTTGTTCTGAAGCAAACAACCACCACGAGTTTAGCGACATCTGGAGACTGCCTGGAGTTATTGATCCCACCCTGTCCAAATGCAGTTCACACAAGTTCAGGGTCATTAGGCCGATTGTGTAATATTTAAAACTGACAATGGCGTAATTGTTTCAGTTGTCTGATAGCCTCTATAGGCTACCTAGCTTGTTTGTCTATCTGGACCAAACTTATTCTTCCCTATACCACTTGTTTGACTTCCCAAGCAAACAAAAAATAGCAAATTAGTTGGTCAAGTGTAGACGACCAAAAAAATAATAGGCTACCTCTGCTGTTTAACTGAATTGTCATTGCAATTTTAACTATGGCCTACTGCTTAATTTTGTGATGTCTGCAGAATACACTGCATCAACCTTAAGCTAAGTGGTCAAAGAGGGAACACCGTGGGTCCACGGTAATGGTGTAGCCTACACTGTAAAAAAAAAAAAAAAAAAAATAGCTATGACTGAAAAGTAAAAAAGTTTACTTGCTACACATAATTTTTAAGTTTAGGCTACATGACAACTAACATTTAAAGGTTTTTAAGAATAGACCTACACATCTGAATTGACTATTGTTTGTCTTGTACTGTAAACTCAAAGATCTTTTTATCTCACTAATTATAATAAAACGGCTATAAAATGACATATTGCTGCTTTAAAGATAAAAAGAACTGTCTCCCAAGAGAACATGTTGTCACTGAAGACATGGTTGAACTGAGAAAAATACAACCAGATAAGATTTTCTCTAAACCTTTTCCCTAAACTGCAGGTCAGGATTATAAGATCTTCTGTCATATCATAACATGTCATGTTTTTTTTCCAGATAGAGCCAGTGCAAATCATCAGATCGATTGCTTCAGATCAATGTCAAGCCAACTTGAGAGATTAATAAGATCTATGTCATGACTTGTCCTGGTGGGGTAGGCATCAGTCATGTTTTTTTTTAATACATTTTTGAAAAATAACTTGGTTATTATACATCATGAAGAAGAAATGTTTTTGAAAGTTGTATCTTACAAAAAGGATCCAATAATGCTAATTTCTTTTTCACTCCACCAAAGATTTTATTACAATAAAAAAGGATGGAAAAGAGAGTCTAAGACTTCTTTGTCTGGACTTTCCTTTTTGATACAGCATGTATCCATAGACAAGCTTTGATACCTTGTTGCATACATTGGATACCCTCAAGTTCTGGTGCATTTGTGTGAGCAAGCACCAGATGACTTGAAAAAGACATTAGGATGTTGCATTGTGCAGTCACAGCCCACAACAACTCATTTTTTAAGTTTATGCATAGGCTACTTACCTTCAGTAAGTTCAACATTTTTTATTTATTCAACAGTAAACCGTAGGCCACATCTTGCATTAATTACGGAATTTCCACAAGAACAAAATGCCATGAAACACCAGTAATTTAGTGTCAGTAAACATTCCATAAAAAGATCTTTTAAAAGCAAGCTGGTTCACACTGTGCAATATGGGGCAATTAAAACAAATAGCTTGTACAAAGAGTCTCTGTTCTATATTTGGCTCAGTTACAGCCAAATGAAGAACAGACTTTCAGTTGAACCACCATTTGTGATTTTGGTTTGGCCTTTCAGTATGTCATTTGACATAGGTTCTAATGTCTTTTATAACCAACAACCAAAAAAAAGTATAAAATGTTAAATGGTCCTCTTTCTTGAAAAAAAAAATATATTTTTTTAAATTAACCCTCTTTAATATATTGAAGATAGACATTAAACATTCCTGGAATATGTCCTGCTACTGATCTTAAGGAAGAAAGTGATCTAAAAAAAAATGTGCAAACGTTCACAAGTATGAATTATTCTTTTGGCTTTAAAAGGAAATATTTGTGATGTTTATTATGCACACAGAAAACAGGTCAAAGGACATGGCCATTTTGAAACTTAATCCAGATGCAATGATAAATTTGCATTGAAATAGCAGATGTATTTGTACAGCATACTACACTCTGTTTCCTGTTATTTCCTCGTATCACCAACTATTCTGCCTCTCTCCCAGCAACATTCACTGCTACTTACAATGTCTGTATATCTGTTCATACACCATATATTCTTATGCTGTGTATATTCTTATACACCAAGAATATACATCTTTAAAATACATCTGTATGTCTTATGTATATCATGCATATCAACTATTGAACCTGTTCATATTGTCTCCTATTTATTTTTACCTCTAACTCACTGCTGTACATTGTCATTTACCATATTATGCATTTGTTGCTCTGGCACTTGTGATTAGATTCTAACCAAATTGCGTTAGCCTTCCCTATATTTATACATGTGTAATGACAATGAGGTTGGCAATGAGTGGCTCTGTTTTTCTTTGATTAATACGATACGTTAAGGTCTATTTACTACTAAATTTTAGTAGATGACAAAAAGCTACATTGTATGTATTTTCTGAACAAAAATAATTAGTTACTATTTTTATGAAAATTTCCATGAATTGCTGCTATTAAGTTAAAGATAATTCGTAACAGCTTTGACAGAAGGATTAACTGCATATTTACATTAACTTGACATGACTGATTATTCCCTTTGTAGTACTGTAACCACAATTCAGTGATTTGTTTGGATGTAATGATACATTGTCTTCCTCTGACAGGACGTTGACACTACAGTGTAGGCCTACGTCTTATTTATTTTACAGTCACATTGTGAAAACAGTCCTGCTCTGTGCATTTACTTTATTTAAAAAAAAAACTAAATCCGTGTGAAGTTCAGTTCATTGTAGCAGATCTACAGTGAACTGCAGTTACACAGCACGTATTTGGTGTGCTAATTCAGTATTGTGTTTTTTATTTCTGACATATGATAGATTCATAATGATTTTTGACACATTAAATACCAGTATATCTATAGTAAAAGTAGTAACATCTAGGCCCAAATAATGATGAATTGATCACCCTCAATAAATACTGCTCAATAAACAGAAAAGTTACTAATGTTACAACATTTATTTTTGTGAACATGATCTAATATATGACGCACATCTCAGAGAAATGTGCTGCTCCACCTAAAATTCAGCTATTAACTGGTTTTATTTACTTTCCAGATTACGTAACATCTGTGCAATGATTAATGAGCTTAGGCACCTAAGAAAGTTCAAGGGGAAAAAAATGATTGATGTCATCACACCGTTTATATAGACCAGATGATCAGAACTAAACAGCCTCTTTCAAGAGAATAACTCTCCATTTCAATTCAACTAAAGCAGATACCATGTGGATAACTGCAGTGCTACTGGTCACCTTGGCTTGTAGGGTCAACACTTTGGCAGTGGTAGGAGCACCCGCTGATACAGATCCTAAAGCTCCTGCAGTACAAGATGCTTTGAATTTTGCCGTTGATGAGCACAACAGGCAGAACAACGATGTGTACATTAACAAAGTGGTGAAGGTGATCAAGGTTCAGAGACAGGTTTGTGAGAGAACAATTTGCTCATGTTGTGTCTCTCATGTATTAACAGAATCGGTGTCTTTATCATTACATGTACTATTTTTCAGATTTCATATTAACAAAAAGGTATGCCTTCTTAAGTAAATATAGATAGGAGGCCTTCTGATTTCAATGAATAACTTTGCTATCATTTGTTTTTTCTGTAAGCCCATCATGTCAGGTGACAATAATTCCTTTTTGTTTTCCATAATTCTTTGATGATCTTACAAGAGTGGTGAGCAAGAAATGCTTAAAAGTATAAAGTAATGATAATCATAATAATCTTTTATAAGATCACCTTGAAATCACCAATGCCTTAGATATCATATCAAGTCAGCTGAAATGGTGCAGATATTTTTTTTATTTTATTTTATCTGAACACGCCCTCATGTATTATCTGCAGAGAACGCATTTTTTGACAAGTTTGATTTTCTTGATTGATATGCTTTTATTTGACTGATTAATATGATCTAAAAATGTAACTTGTCAAAACATTGCATTATCTGCATTGTCTGATGTGTTACATTATATGCATTTTATTGGATGATTTGGATGATGTGTTATTTGCATTGTGTATTCTGTATGCCATAAGGAAATTTAGGGTCCATCCAGGGTTTGGGCTGGTGGTACCCATGTGTGCCATATTATTAATAGACCTAGAGTAAACCCTTTCTATATTATTTTTATAGCCTTCTAAGTTATACAAAGAACAAGCCACTAACATGGAGCTTGGAGCTTTTGACCATTTAAAATGTAACTTGATTTCCCAGGAGAATGCATAACTTTTCCGGGACAGACAACAAAATACAAGTAGTCGGAGTGGACATGGCCATGCATGGGCTGTTTTTTGGTGCTTTTTGTATGATTCTTGTATGCTTGCCATGGCAATAGTATGATTAGAGGGTGTAGACAGCTGACTGGGCACAGCTGACGGCCTACTCACCTGGTGTCAACTCACATGAACATAGCCATGCCGATTTGAGACAGAACTAAAAACATGTTAAAATCCTGCAGAATCTCAAAGAGCACCTTTAACATCCCTCATTCCACAAACTGCTAAAAGCCAACTTTGCATGTGCAGATTGTTCCAGATCTAGCCTGTCTGCCAACTAGTTTTTAGCGACACCTGCAGACTCCTATGACTTATTGGACCCACCCAGTCTAAAGAAAGTTCACTCAAGTTCAGTGTCATTGGTCTGTTATGTAAAATATTTTCCACTTTTCAAACAATAGAGGAGCCTAATTGCTATAATTATCTGGATGTTTCTGGCCGTCTGACCAACCCAGCTTATTCTGCCCTGTGTCTCAATTATTTTTTACTTGTTTGCCCCCCAAACATTCCCAGTTAACCTCCTGAATGTTCTGATTGTTCAACCCTCATACCAAAGTATTTTATTGGCATAGGAATCCACATCACAAATGGCACAATTTTTTAAATTAAAACACAGAATCTATCCTGCTGAGCCATACATTAAGACTGAATTCAAATTGGACACTGATGGGAACTGTACATGTTGTCAATCATATCCTGAGGCTGCTGTTTATTTATTTTGACTGTTCCCCTTTGTATAAGTTGTGGCATCATCTTTGTGTTTTATTTCAGGGATTTTAAGTTTGGAATATTTTGGAAAACTGTCTTATTCGGACT
This sequence comes from Limnothrissa miodon, assembly GCA_017657215.1. Taxonomy (NCBI): domain Eukaryota; kingdom Metazoa; phylum Chordata; class Actinopteri; order Clupeiformes; family Clupeidae; genus Limnothrissa; species Limnothrissa miodon. Next base: position 363,826 of record JAGFZM010000021.1, read on the forward strand.
CCATAAACCAAACACATACAGTAAAACACAGACACACATTATTAACCTTATCACAAAGTTCCATATACACAGAAGTAAATACTTAGGAAACAAGCCATCATTTTCTGCATTTCAGAATGAAATGAGACATTATGCTGTTTTATGTTCCATTAAGCTTAAAGCTGTTAGAACTATAAATGCTTGTGCTGAACTCAATATTTTCTATGAACACATCATGTATCCCTCTAGTGTCTTACATCTTTTGATACTTTCATGTTTTTTTTCTTTCTTTTTACTGTAGGCCTACCTGAATTCACTTTGTATGACACACACATGTGGTTTCCTTTTACGTAGAATATAATTTGTAAAGTGCCTCTGTAATAAGAATTTTGTATTAACAAAAAAATGTATCTCGACAACCCAGAAAAAAAAAACAAATGGCACAATATCTTAAAACTCGCTCAGCTGGTCCTCGGTCGCCTGCCTGAACCGTCCTGATTGGTGTAACTGAGACTACTTACTCCCAGATTGCATACGTCATTGTTGTTTATAAAACCTAGACAAACAGATCGTTCGAGGCGGACCCAGCGGCAAGATTGCATTTTAGGTGATCTTTTGGATTGGGTCACGATATAAAATTCGAGATGTGGAAGATTTTGTTGCCGATTTTTACAGTGGCTTTTGCCGCGACGAGCGCTGGTTTAGTTGGTGCTCCTGCTGACGCAGATATCAACGAAGAAGGTGTCCAAAATGCCTTGCAATTTGCTGTTGTTCAGCACAACAAGGCGACAAATGATGCGTTTATCAACAAAGTGTCGAAAGTCATCAAGGTCCAGAAACAGGTAGATAATGGCGTTATTTTATTGTCAGCGTTTTTTTTGTTGCACGATTTGTATAGGGGGTAGCACAAAACTGCGCAGTTAGTTAGCTCGTATAACGTCAGCCAAGCTAGCCTATGCTAAATTATTACTGTGTTTAGTTTGTGTGTTATTATGAGTATGACTTCCCTTTGTCCACTCTTGATTAGGTTGTTGCTGGGATGAAGTACATTTTCACCGTGGAAATGGCGAGAACCAACTGCAGAAAGGGCGGAGTGGAGACGCTGTGCGAAATCCACAGTGATTTAACAGTTGCCAAGGTACAACCTGATTTTGATTATGCTAATTTATTGTGTTTTTCATTACTTCTTGACAGACGCTTTTATCCAAAGCGTTAAAGTAGTAACCTACTAAAATATACAGTGTAAAATAAACATACGTTTCAAAGGAAACATACATGGGGCAAAGGCAAACGCTGTCTCCCCGCCAAGTAGGCCTATAACGCTGTTAATCCCAGATGTCGGCTACTTCTTAAACTCATACATAGTCACATGTTTTGTCACAGATTTAACACCTTTGTGTTAAATACCTTTGTAGGTGAAATAAATTCTAATAAAGGCCTAAATGTTGTTTTCCGTTTTCTTTTTCAGCCCTACACATGCACTTTTGAGGTCTGGAGCCGTCCTTGGATGGGCCCACCCCAAATCATCAAGAATGACTGCAAACATTAAAGTTTCTGAAAGATGCTGACACATGTCAGGTTTTAAAATTGCCACGTGTAGTCACAAAACTAAGTAACAATAATAGCCTGTAGCAAATAATCTTGTTTGTTCAGATAGTACTCGATTTTTACATTACTCTCTGGCAGGTACACTGTCACTTAGACAGATCTTTTTTAACCTTACTAATACCAGTGGCATCATTGAACATAAAACAACTGTAACCTTCCACTCCCAATTCTCCAATTAAAGGTTTTACACCATTTGAGATTGTGTTTAGTTTGGTATGTGGGACAACACGGCCCTGTTCTCGCTTGCCTTGTGATTATGCAATTGTATAGGAGACAAGTCAGAGCAAGTTTTGATCTATTACCAAATATCCTCTCCAGAGCCAGAGAGGTAGAAGATTTATTACTTATTACAGTAGGCCTACTCAGTTAAATACCTCTGCCGGTTTTGTTTTCTTTCTTTTTTTTTTTTAAAGCCTATCTTTATATCTGTTTGTAGTCTATAGATAACGAATTAATATTTCAAATAGATAGATGGATAGATAGATAGATGATCTTACATAATATTTCAAACATAGAGCAACAGGGTACAGGACTGGGCCCAGTACCCCAGATTATTTGGATATTTGTTGAAATGCATAGCCTATGAATATGGCAAGTTGCTTTAGGCCTAGCCTACAAATCTAAAACGAAAGTAGAACAACCAACATCCCATTTTCCCCGTCTTCGCCTTTTTTTTGTTTCACTCAGAAATAAAACACACATGATTACACCATATGTCTTTTTTAGTTAGATGTACTTATATCATAACCAACATGACCTGAAAACACAGCTCTTCTCCATTTTTATCTACAATAACCTAGATGTTGAAATTAACGTTTTATAGTCTAGGGCTAGGCCAATCAGCAGGACTTAAATTACATATTAACCCCTTAAGGCACACCCGCCCATATATGGGATATATACCCAATCAGAATGTGCAGATGCAGGACTATACGAAGAAGGTGACTTTCTTCTGTACAGATAATGAAGTCTTAAAAAGAATGATTGTGGAGGAGAATGTGATTGACTGGAGTACATACTTTTTCATTGGAGGTAGGCTTGGTTTGGTTTATAAGCTTGGTCATTCATTCGACAACCACACAGGCACACTGGAACACAGGAATAGCCCCGATTCCATACTGTACATACACATACTGTACATCCTTACAAACAAATTGGAAAACTTTTGTTTAAATATGACCTTCAAGTGCCTCAAGTAAATTGGCTACCAAATCAGCTGTTGGTTAATCACGGCACATACATAGAATCATATCTGTCTCACATGTTTATTTCCAGGGTTCGATATATGTCCCCCACCCATGATGCAGGAAATGGCTGCCTCCAGAGGGGTGAACGTGAGAGGGCTCACTCTGGTTCATCTAATGACTTTATCTCACCCAAGCGACTTACCAGAGGTATCTTATCCCATGTACAAGCAATAAATCCTTATTGTTTAGTAATTGGGGTGTGTGTTTGGGGGGGGGGGGGTAGGTGGTTGGATCACATTAATATCGCAGAAGAAAATGTACAATGTTTTGTTAAAATTATTGTCTTTTGTGCAGTATGAAGAGTAGGATTTGCTCTCTCAATGAATCCCACATCGATTTGGTGAACAGGACATGGAAATTTGGTGGAGACGAGAAAGGATACAAGAATATTAAAAACCTCATCAGCAACTTTCCCACCTGTTGCATTGTGGATGAAACTGGACAGTCTGTGTCATGGATACTGATGTATGACTATTGTGCACTTGGAATGTTGTACACATTACCAGAGTACCGAGGCAAAGGCTATGCAAAGACCCTGATTACCTACATGTCAAAGAAAGTTCATGCTCAGGGCTATCCTGTTTACTGCTTCATAGAGGAAGAGAATGATCTCTCCCTCAAGCTCTTCAGGAGCCTGGGATTCACAGAGGACCCCTCCTATAGAGCAGCCTGGTTTGAGTTTAATTATTTTGATTGTGCTCCCACATTAAATAATAGGTTACAGAAATGCAAAGAATGGTTCAAGTTATAGAGCAATGTGATTAGTCTGATCAAATCTAGGAAAAGAACTACGGAGGTCCTATATGGCTTGTTTTTACACAGTTACAGTAACACACACATACACGTACACACACACAAAACACAGTTACTGTATGCGCAAAACAGAGGAATGGTTCCTAATTTCCTTATTTCCAATCTTTTTTAAAATAAAAACTTGAACAATAAAAAGACAGCAACATTTGCATTTTCATTTATAAACTGAAATATTTACAGTATAAATTTAAAATGAAAAAAAAAAAAAGTTTAAGCTTTTCCATTAAGCACAGAACCTTTTTTAGTGGAATCACTATTCATTATTTTTGATCATTGCTTTTCATTTGTGTGGTATTGGGTCGTGCTTGCTGGCGTGTTTGTGTTTGGGGTAATCATGCTGAAACACCCTAGCCTGGGCCCGCCCATACTTCCTGTGACACTACATTCAATTTCGTGAGCAAGTCAGTATGGCCATCGTGCCGATTTAGAGGAATTATTTTTCCCAAATCTGTGGGCACCAATGAGAAACGAGCTTACGCATACGTCATCGGAATGAGAGGTCTGATTGGTTGTAGATTCGTCAAGTAGTATACAGAGGTATCTGATGGGCGCAGGTTAAGCCTGCCTCCCAGAAGACGTTTAGTAATGTAGGATGGCCAGACTAAGCTCCTAAGAGCTTTGTCGCGCAAGCCAGGCTAGAAACATCCATTTTAAGGACATTTCTTCCTCAGCATAATGCACCATAACCTCTTCATGGATTATTGCCTGTTATGCAATAAATGACTCCCCATTCACAGTGTACAGGGGCTTTTTTTTTTAGTTGAAATTAGATTCAACTTTATTGTTATTACACATGTAACCATATACACAAATTATTTACAATATACAGTACAGGGAGTTGGTCGTAAATAAATAATTTGGGGGCAGTATGACAAGGTGTAAAGTTCATTGTTACACCTCAGTTATATCACCAATTATATACCATACATTTCATTGAATTCCAATTGTACTTCCTGCAATTTGAATTTGAAACACAATTCCCCTTCAGGCATTGAATTAGAATTTTGGGCTCATTCTCTATTCAATTCCAAATTTTGTGCAACCCTATTTAAGACATTAATTTTACAATATTAACATGAAGTTAAGAAAACTGGTGTGAATTTCCAAATTCTTTTCCTGACTGCAGTACCCTCATTATCCTGAAATGGATTGAAGGTCTGCACAGCCCGGTGCCAGCAGCATAACCCATGATCAGGTAGGCTTTCCATGATGTACTTCTTTTTAGCCTCCTCTCTCTTCTTTTTAGAGGTTGTTTTTTTACATGTTGGTGTAGAATGTGGAATCCTTGTTATAGTGGCATACATTTTTAGTATAATTTAGTTGATAATTTGACTGCTGAGCCAATTACATGCAGCTTCAAAGGAATGAAGTAAGTACATTGTGCACTGGACACTGGATTGTTACGCAACTTACTTCACTGAGCATTCATACAAGCCTCAGAAGAAAAATGCTACAAAAAATTGAGGAGATCGCATTCATTAATGTGATCTATTAAGTTCATTGCAAGATTACAAATATGATATGATGATACAGATTATGTTTCATATATTTAATGTTGCCGGTCTTCACAATGTTAGTTACATTTTTCAGTTGCATTAGAATGCAATACAAAAGAGTCTGAATGTTTTGTATAGTTTTTTTGAGATCATCAGTTTTCTGCCACAGCTGAAGACACTTTTTTATCTCCTATACTAGCACACCCCAGAGGTGCTCTTTTGGATTGAGATCTGGTGACTGTGGAGGCCAGTGAAAAACAGTGAACTCATTGTCAAATTCAACAGTTTGCAATGTTAGAAATGGCGCATTATCCTGTAGCTGTTCGAAGGTATTCACACAGGCACGATGCGATACACAAGCAGCAAAAATACTGTGGCATTTAAACAATGCTCAATTATGTACTACGGAGGCCAAAGTTTGCCAAAATCATTAGACCAACAACAGCAGCCTGTGCTGTTGATAAAAGCCAGGATGGTTCCATGATTTCATGTTGTTTACTACAAATTCTGACTGCCATTCAACTGTCTCTAAACTGAGACAATTGAGACAATGTTCTCGTCACATTTTAATGAGCCTGTGCGATTAGTAGTCCCACTTTGACAGAAGTCGTATCTGTTCTTCTCATGATGTAGCACATCTTTTTCAAGGTTAGATGAGTTGTGTATTCAGAGATATTCTAAATTCTTTGGTTGTAATGAGTGACTACTTCAGTTACTGTTGCTTTTTTATTATCTCAAACCAGCCTGCCTGTTCTCCTCTGACCTCTTAAATAAATTTTCATCTGCACAACTGCGGCTCACTTGTGAACCCTAGAGATTGTTGTGCCTGAAAGCCCCAGATCAACAGTTTCTGAAATACAACCCTTCTGGCACTAATAGCCATACCAGGTTCAAAGTCAGATCTCTTTCCCATTCTGATATTTGGATTGATTCCTAAATGCATTAATTTGTGTTATCAAGTACTTTAACAGGGGTACCCAAAATGTTTATACGTGTACCTAATAATGCCTGGTGAGTGGTATTTATTGCGGTCAAAAGATCCCATTCTTCCATGGCCCTAGGGCATGATTTACAGTCAAATGTGTTGTTTGTTGGTAGGTGTAATGTAGGGTAAAAACTAAATTAAGCAATACAAGAATGCACCATTAATCAATCCTCCTTTTTATCCTTCTTCTTAACTCTTAACTTCTTTGCACATAACACATTACACTCAGTAACCCATGGTACCCAACTACGGCTCTGCTGCCTCTGCATAACACTGGTCATGGTAGCCACCTACTGGCATGGGTAAGATTAAAAACACCACAGCTTGACTATGTAGCCAATGTTTACAGCAGCATAATCTTTGGAATTTTGGAGTGTATTCAGGGGGCAGAAAGCTAGCCGATCAAGGTGAGGCCTACTTGAGATAAAAATGCGCTAAAATCCTGCAACATCTCATAGAGCACCTTTAATGTCACCACAAATTCTTGACTTTCACATCTTATGGGCCTTTGCCCCAGATTTGCTAAAACCTACATGTGCTCTAACCTAATCAGACTACAAATCCATTATGATTTTTCCATCAACTTAACTACCAAGTGTCACATTAAACCAACTCAGAAACATACACACTGATTTCCAGTGCATGTCACAATGCTTTTTTTTTTTACATTTATTTTATTGCATATCTTCAGGATCATACACACTGTTCCTCTATATTTGTGACAAACGTTATACCCTTTTTACTGTTCTTTTAATATATACAATCACCTTACACTAAAAAAACGTGCGCTTACTATAAAGCTTATTTAAATAAAGGTAACCCAATTTGTATATAATATTCATCATCACATCAATAATTAAGTGTAATGAATTGTATGCTAATTAAGCAGTATTGTTTACTGGTTGGTACTGAATGTTTGAGTTTAAGATCTTTTTCCACTTAAAGGTATGTATTTGGACTTTACCTTTATGCTAGTGAGAGCTTTTTGTACCCGCTAGAATACATCCAAGAAGCCAGTTTTACAACAATTGATGTATCAAATAACCTTAAATTAAGATTACTTGATTAATACTTTTTGAAGAATACTACTTCCATCTTCATAGAAATACAGAACAAAGATTGTGTCACTTATCTTCACTTTTACACCAAAGACAAATTCACACTGGAAGTTGATCCATTGAAAAGTCCTGCTTCCAAATGAATTCTGGGACATATTTATTTCCCTGCTGACAGCTTTCAGCACATGTATAAACCAGCAGCGTTCCCCAGTCAATAGAAGCATCCGTTCTGTCCACCTTCAGATGGATGAGTAACTGTGGCATGACCTTTAAAGAATAGATACACAACATTTATAACAGCAGCTTCCTGACCACTTCTTCTTTTTCCACTCCAATCATAATAGCATGAACAGATTAATATCTTACTTATCTTTTTTGGCATAAGCACATCTGAAACTCACCTGAAATTCAAATATACGTTTGGCACCACATGGACACCTGGGGATGTTCTCCTCCTGCGGTTTATTCTGTGAGGACACCCATAGGGGAGTGCCACCTCTTTCATAACGCAGCACCTAAAGTTCAATGTCACATTCAATACTAGGTCAGATTCCCATAGCCAGGGCTGTAGACTCAATCTTTAGTGTTGTGAAATGAAATTAATGAAAAATTATTCAGAAAAACATTCATTACAAACCTGGTGTGGCTCTGCTGATGTCCTCTGTTTAAACTTCTGTACCAATGCGCTATCCTGGGTCTCATGAAGAGCCATGTCCTCTAGCTCATTTTCATCCAAGTCTAAGAGGAGGAAACACAAGTGAAACAGTAATCAGACCTGTTAGAACACAAATAAGTCTGTGGGTGAATTCAAATTCCTGTCCCTCCAAGACTGTCAGTTAGCCAATGAACTGAAACTGAAATGGATATCATCTTCAGCAGAAAAAGGAATGTCCCACACCTATACTCTTTTCACTTTTGAGAACAGTCTATAGTTAGCCGTGCTGACCCTCCAACAAAAAAAAACTGTCCTATTTTTGTTGACATGTCTGCTGTGATATTTGTATGTGTGCTACATACCATTAACAGTGTGGTGTGTGTCAATATCCCCCACACTGTCTGTGTCTTTTTCCTCAAACTCCTCAGGTTCAGTAACCAGCTCAAACTCAGGGAACAGGAACGGCGAGGAAGACAGGTCTGTAGAGGTAACTGATACAGATTGGCAAAACCATGAAAGACCATGTCTGGTATTCGCACACAATTTTTTTTCTCTTTATACACATTAACTAAAATTCAGAAGGATAAAAAACGATGAATTTTCTCAATCTGTCAGTGATTATAATAAAGAGGCTAATAAGTTGTCACTTGCCTTCTTTACAACATTCTTTCTTATGCCTGTGTTTCCAGTCTATGGTCTGGTGATCCTTACTGCAGTAAGTTACTGCATGACAGCGTGAACAAGCCTTTGATCCAGGACAGCCACACACTCTGCAAAGTTTAATTCCTGATTCCAACACAAGGTCATCAGTGTTCTCCTTTGGCTCCTCATCCGGTGGTGGGTCATATGAGTAAAAGTCATTTTTTCTTGACAACTGACTTCTAAACACTGTGGACATAACCAAAACAATATATTGACAAGAGGAGGAGAAAGCTATGCATGTCTAATGGTTAGAGTATTGGGTTTCCAACTCCATTTTAGTAGGTTAGAAAAAAAATGGGGGTGGACAAAGTGGTTAAATACTGGCCTCCCATGGCCCCATACATGGCTAAAGTGCTCTTGAGCAAGTCACCTAACCCCCTCAGAGCTCCCATAAATTACTAAACATTTGTAGTTTTAAAAAAATAAAGTTAATAAAGAGCACACATACGCAGGCACTCTAATCTTAAGTATCTATTGTATGCAAGTTAGGCTTGTACTGAGTAAGTTAGGGTATATATTACCTTACCTCTGAAGCACTGATTATCGTTCCGTGAATGACAGGTTGGTGTCTTGCAACAGAATACAAAAATCGTCCTATGAAAACTCCAGTCTTGACTAACAATAGGGGCATAAACTTGGAGTAAAAATGCTGTGGGGAGCTTACATTTAGCACATATCATATCAGGCAGCAATGGGAAGTCTGACTGACTCAACCAGGAAGGTCTACCACCTACTTTACTGGGAAACTGAGGACTTAAAAGTTGCCATGCATCAGCTTCCTCTATAAAACCCAATGCAACTCCTGTTTCTTTCTTAGACGAGTCCGATTTAGGGGCTTCCATTCTTAAACGACACAACACATCTGTTTCACAAAACAACTGGTACACATTAGTATAAACGGTCAAAAAGATGCTTCTATTTCCATGGCACAACAGCCCGACCACAACGTGCTGAGACGGTTCTTCAAAATTAATATGTCGTATGGAACGAAAGTGTCGACAGAAATGTTCCGCTTTCATGGGTCAGATTATTATTATTCGTCTATCTGATCATGTACAACAGTCTTCAGAAATCTACGGAAATTTCATAAAACCTTCCACACATTTTTTTCTTCTCAGAAAGAAAGCAAGGTAGAAAGTATTCGTTTTCAAATGGGCGGTGGGAGGGGGGTCAATGTCTTTAGCGCAGCTAGTATAGAGAATATTCTCTCGACTGCACTAAACACACATAACCATACAGAACACAATACAGAAAAGAAAACACAATTAAATGTGCCCTCGTCCAGTTATAAATTGAAAGTTTTTGACCCCTGAATAGTATTCCTTGCGCTATATGGTCCCATCAGCTCCCTGTTCTGCACTTAGGCCTATCCCCTCTAGATGGCAACATTTCCACGTGCTGCATGTGGATCTGTTGCAATCAGATAGTGCACTTAGGCCTATTATTTGATTGATTAACTGAGTAGGATTGTTATAGCTATTATGATGATTGTCCTTTAGGAAGCGTTAAGGGGGTCCACTGGTTTGGTATCAAAAGTTGTTTCTCTGGAAATCTCTTCAACAGGAAATACTCAATTTCAGATGTAATTTGCTTTTTAAGAAAGACTGTTGTAAGATAAAATAATGTGGTTACAGAATGTGGTTGAACTTTGGCCTCTAATCAGTTTATCTGCCCCTTATTTTAAGCACACTCCCTTAAGAATCAATCCAAATGGCAGAGTCAAAAATCACAGAATTCAAAGTATTCTTAAGATGGCTTTAAAAGATCTGGACAAAAAGATGCACATGCACAGACAGTAACCTGAACATCTGATTATTAAATGCACAGACCCTGAAAAATAATTCGAAAACAGGAAAACTGAAGAGCAAGCTGTAGTAGGGCCACCCTATCCCTTGCCCAAAATGAGCATGCAGAAACCATGGAATGTGCACCTGACATTGTATGCCTCCTTTTCTGAATTTTATGAACCACTAAATTGGCACTACATTGAACTTCAGTATGGTGTGTGTCAAAGTCCTGTGACCTAGGCTATGCCTAAAAAATGTCTTTAGGTAAACCCTTAGCTTAGTTGTGAACTCGCTTAATGCAGTGAAACTTCATTGAGGCGCTTTTATTTCATTCCCCGGCCCCCATTGGTCAGCGAGATGAAGCTATATTCTTTCCTCACTCCCTCTCCACACACTATGATGTCATGCTGTTTTGTATAGTAGATCGCTGAGGCTGTAGTGGGGGACAGGGACAAGAGAAGTAGAGCGGTCACTTCTTACCGAGAAAGATCTGAACTGAATTCTGTGCTTTTGGAAGTAGAACCTATTTCATTCACTGCAAGATAAAAGTTCCACTTGCAAAAGTGATCCGTTTGTTCCTTATGGAAAGTCGACATAAAGTGGACCCTTAGTAGGTGAATTAACTCTTATGTGATGTGGACGAGTAAACCAATGGGTTGGCGAAACTGGGATTGATCCAGGACGCTCGGTTCTTCACAGACATGCCTCCGCAGGCTGTTGGAGAATACAAACCGGTAACAGTGTCAGTTGTTCCGCCAGTGCCACCGCGGAGATTTCGGAGTAAGGATATTTCTTCGGGGGCAAAGTGTCGGTCCGGCGCCGCAGTTGAGCGCAAGGTTAAATGTGTGCTGCTTGGTGACGGAGCGGTTGGAAAGACCAGCCTTATTGTTAGCTACACAACAAATGGATATCCAACCGAATATGTACCAACTGCATTTGACAACTTCTCAGGTATATTTTAGAAAAGGTCTTTACATGTTGTCTGGCATTAAAATAACCATTAGGCTGTGTAGCATTTAAAATGTGTGGAGTAGGCAAATGAATCTTTGCAACACATTGATTATTATCACATAGTTGGTCTATAGGATTTAGTTCATTTGTTTTTAGGTAGATCTTACTTTAGCTTGATTGTTAGGATTATAATAGGCATCTCACTCTCCCTGTCATTTTAGAGGCAGCAGGGAAGGGCATATGAACCCATCTGGCAGTCTCGTTGTTAGCACCATACGTTGACAGAGTTGAAGGTCCATCTATTTTTGTTGTTTACATTTTCTTCTCCTCAGCGGTGGTGGCGGTTGATGGCCGACCCGTGAAACTCCAGTTGTGTGATACAGCAGGCCAGGTTTGTTTCTTATTTACATGATAAATTATGTTTGGTTTTGTCATTTTAACATTAATTGTGAGATGGATTATTGATGTAACAATCAGAGTTTGACTGAGCCAGAAAGTGTGACCAAATGTGTGTACTGTACAATGTAAATGTTTATAAAAACAACACTATGTCGATTACACTGACTGCATATTAGATGCAGTTCTGCAAACACAAACAATTTCAGCACACTCCTTCACAAGACTCCTATTCAGTTGAAGGTGGGACTTGGATGGGGAGACTGGTTGGCATAGAGCCAGGATGTAATTAAGATAGTAAAAGTAATGGCCAGGGCATGAGTTGAAAAAGTCAGTCAGTCACATTAATCCGATCAGTAGCCAGGCAGTCACAATAATCCTATCAGAAACCATATCTGTTTCCAGCACCTTCAGTGTTAAAGAAAAGGTTATGTTGTTGATTCTAATTTTCCATTTAAAAATTTATGTGGTGGGGACCGAGAAGGTGCAAAATGTATAATCAGAATCCTGAGTACCCTGGAGTAGCCAAAATGAGGTTACCTATTTGTAATGTATCCAGTGAAATGCAACCACCAATGAAAAGACTTTGGCTCAAGGACAGTGGTGAGCTGTGGTTTTTGTGGTCTCCTCTGACGTGAACTTGGACAGCTTACGCTCAACACTTGTCACTTGTCCTTCACCAAACTTAGCCTAGATGACTCAGTCAAGGCAACAGAAGAGGTTCCGGCCTAGACAGGAGCACTCAAGGAAGGCTTACAGTTCAAAGAAACGTGGATGATTGTGATGAATCAGACAACACTAAAGGCATCATGCCTATGCAGAGTCACAGCTGGAGCTGGTCGACAGAAATGTGAGCCTTGTGTTTTTTTGGGTGGGGTTGAGGGGGTGCTAGAAATTCACGTGAATGGAGAAAAGGTGAGAGTCATTATAGAGAGATTAAGAAAATCAAGAGAGTAGTGTAGATTTCTCTCTCTCTCTCTCTCTCTCTCTCTCTCTCTCTCTCTCTCTCTTTCTCTGTGTGGGTGTGTGTGTGTGAGAGAGAGAGAGAGAGAGTGAGAAAGTGTAAGAGAGAGCGTAGGACGGAGAGATTTGCGAGACAGTGAGAGTTTAAGACATCAACTGAGAAACAAAGTCAGAGAACTGGAGTAGTACTGGAATTAACATTAGACTTTTCTGTGTGAGTGTGTGTGTGTGTGTATGTGTGACAGAGAAAGAGAGAGATTTAAAAAGGGAAATGGAGAGACCGGGGGAGAGGGAAAATGTGAGATACAGAGAGAGAGAGTGAGAGAAAACGTGAGATAGAGAGCAAACGAGCGAGCGGGCCAAAGGAAGACTGAGCCAAGAGAGATCTGGAGTAGTCCTGTCTAGACACACAGTGAGTCTCCCAATAGAGGCAGCACAGCCAGGGTTCAGTGAGTTTTGAGCCTGTTGCTCTGAAAAAAGAGCAGCCACAGACCAGACCCAATACTAGACAAAGGTTTATTGTTGATCATTGTTATTTTACTAGCTTTACTAATTGAAACTACGCCTACTGTTTACAATATTCAACAAGAAATTTTTGAAGCGACTATACAATCATATGGCCTTAAAAATGTTGTCCACTGTATGTACAAAGCTGTAATGTTTTGTGTCAACTATCAACTATTTCATTAGTCAAATGTTTCAGTTGGTTAATGCTGTTGAGGCATATGTTGACTGGATGGGATGGGCAATGACTCAGACATAGCCAGTGTGTGTTCTTACCTACTGAGAGCCAGAGCCGCTATGTCCAAACACAACAGATTTCTTAATGAAACACACAATAAACAAGTAGAGACAGGTAGTGAGGTGCATTACATTGAATTAAGCAAAAAAAAGTATGATTTTAGAATTAATTAAGGTTGGTATCCTACAATACTTTATCAAAAGGCCTAACCCACAGGGATTGGTAGAGATTAGACAAATTATATGGTGCAGGATTTAAATAGTCCTTACATTATTCTGTTTTGGAAAAATAGGAATACCTATATCTTTTGTTTTCAACAGAACTGTCCCACTGGACTAATTCCCATATTGACACTAGTTGTGATTTTAAATCATACAGTGGAAATACTAGTGTGCGGCAGCCCAATTTGATTTTGTCAATATTTATTTTATCTTCTGGGTCACTATATGAAGGCAGTCACGTACACTATGTGCTAGGCCTACTCTTCAACGTGACTCTCAGTGATATGCAGAAGTTAATTAACTTCCTTGCAATAGTACTTAACTTCCAGCATTTCTAAAAATGAATCTCAAATCCTCCATCCTCAACACTCCCGAGGCCAGGGGACCTCATTAACTCGCTTCTTTCAGGAAATGACTTGGGTGTATGAGCAAGTGCTTTAAGAGAGGCTGCTGGGACGAAGGGAGGGTGAAATACTGACAGAGCAAGGGCGGGAGAGAGAGAGGGAGATGGAATGCTTTGTTAATAAACAACACATACACAATTTGGCTGGAATGCTACAGTTATCTTACATGTGTTCACATCACAGAGAGCTGAGATCTGTGCGTGTGATAGGTAAACGGTGATATGTTGCACAAGTAGCCAGATGACAGGATTAAAAGCACGTTACAGCAGATAAGCCTTTTATGGCCCCTGGGTGAAACTTCAGTGGGTGGTTATTCAGGATTTAAAAATGCTGTAATCCACATGGCCAAACAAAGGCCTAGTTTTGAGGAATAGACCCAGTACAGGCGCAGAGAAAAAAAATGATCTTTTGCTATGGGTTTTATAGTATGGGGTAGCCTCACAGCGTAAACTGAGCATTCAGTTTGACGCAACTCCAGTTAAGATGTAAGGTGTGAAGAACTATACAAATGGCTCTTTTTACTGTTTTAGTGTCAAGTTCTGTGGGTTTTCTTGCAAAAAATTAAGTGTACATTCATAAACTGTTTTTCCTTCATGCTCCACTGCAATGATGAATGAATTTGTTCTTAGACTATTTCAGTTGCAGTGCATCACAAAAGCATATTGTAAGTAGCGCCTATGTCCCTATGTCAAAAAACATGTGATGATCTGGTGGAGAAAGAACAAACAGCGCTTTGCAGATCCCTTATGTGGTAACAAGTGTTATCATGTGTGATCACACAATCACAAGTTAGCCCTTCCAGGCTATCAACGATAAAACAGTGTATCCACCTCACCTCAGTCAGCAGATCATGCACTCCAGCCCTCAGTCTTTTTTCTCACATGGGAGAAATAGCTTTAAGAACCTTTGGGTGGTGAGGCTTTCCTGTGAGAAATATGTTTTGATTTCGGATGCATGCAGAGTGACTAGTATTTCCTTATTTTTTTGCTCTGAAAAGAGTCCAGGTGTCTCTCAATACACTGTAGCCCAGGGCAAGAAAAAAATGTGTCTGCTTCACTGTTTTGTTTTTGCCGGTCTTGTAACCGGTCTTGAGACCAACTAAGTATTTGTTGTTTCTGGTGGCACAATTGGTGATTTTTAATTTTGTAAATGCCTAATCCCAACCTATGTTCTGTGCTACACTGATATACATATATTCTCATCTGTGGGTTTTGTGGATTTTAAATACTGTTAAGATATTGGTGGTAGTAGCACCTCTTCATCATAAAAAACTGCAATACCAGTATGCACTAATCTAATATAACATTATTATTATGATTACTAATATTACTAAAATTATGCTTTTTTTAGTTATTCAGTTAGTTGTCCAGTTATCCAGATTGAATCTGATTTTGTCCCATCTCTTACAGGATGAGTTTGACAAGCTGCGTCCCTTTTGCTATACGAACGCTGACTGCTTCCTGCTCTGCTTCAGCATAGTTGCTCCGTCCTCCTTCCAGAATGTCATGGAAAAATGGGTCCCCGAGATCCGGAGACACTGTCCGCGAGCGCCCGTCATCCTGGTGGGCACTCAGTCAGACCTACGTGAGGACGTCAAAGTGCTGATCGAGCTGGCCAAATATAAGGAGCGGCCTGTGGGACCGGACGAGGCCCAGCAGTGTGCCGAGGACATGCGCGCCATCTCGTACATGGAGTGTTCGGCACTGACCCAGAAGAACCTGAAGGAGGTGTTTGACGCCGCCATCTTAGCCAGCATCCAGCATAATGACAGCCAGCAGCAGCAGCACAAGTTGAAGAAGCGCACACCAGACAAGATGAAGAAGCTGTCTAAGTCCTGGTGGAAAAAGTACTGCTGCCTAGCCTAACATTCAGCGCTGTCAAGTCAAACTGTGCGTTTTTTTTTTTTTTTTTTGCTGGTTTCTGCATTGGGGTCAAACGAGGGGCTCTCTACAGTATTAGGGTTGTAGGTGGACGTTGAGGCACCCTCCTGGCTAAGATCGTTTTATGTTCTGTAGGGATCTGGGGGGAAAGTACATCTGAAGGAGTTTTGAACCACAAAATGGAGCAAAGGGTGGAAAGATTCAACCCAAAGTCGTGACACTACCAGATCAATGGTCATTTACTGCTTGGCTATCACTTCAAAGGACCATGGCAAAGCTGACCAGTATGACGTTCCAGTGGTTTCAAGGGTCTCCTGTTAACCCCTCAGAAAATGATTCTCAACCCAGTCTTTTTTTCCACAGCACCGTAGCACAGTGGGACCCAGAAGGAGAGCTCAGGAACTGCCTCCACTAACATGTCAAGACTGCTCACAGACTTACCCTCCTGGTCCTTTGATCCTCTGCTCCATCCAGACTGCCAGCAAACTGTGAGAAAGACAACCCTGCCAAACAGCAAGGAATGAAGAGAGATGTGTTCAAGAATCTAGACAATGATTTGGGCATGTTGCTGTATGGTTTTACTCCAGTACACACACCCCACATTTTCATATATTATGCTTCACTGTTTGAACAGGGCAAACGGGGTTACCTCCACATATGTTAATAGTGCCTAAAAATTGTTTTGTTTTGTTTTTAAACATAGTGCCATTATCACACAAAGCAAGCATGAGATTTGTAATTATTTGTTTTTTTATACTTTCTCTAGTCAACTAATCAATATAGCTGACTACTGTTGCTGCCTCATCATACTCATGAGATGTGTACAAATCACAGTCCCTCCTCCCGCTCCTGTTGCATTCAGGGTGGCCACCTCTGCAACACTTTCGCAGCCTGCGCTTGTTTACGTTACTAGACACAGCGGCGGAGACGTGGTGTCCCAAAACAGCTCGAAAGGGTCAGGGCCACACCACTGAGATGGGTATTTAGCTGATCGCCTGAACTTTGCTTCTCCAGTCAGTGGACCAGCTGGGGGGTCATAAACATATGTCAGGCCACAGCCCCCCTCCAACCACCACCACACACACACACAGACTATCACCACCATGCACCAATAGCAGCGTCTGAGTGCCAGCTATGTAGTGGGAATGGCAGGTTTTGAGTTATGAGTTGTGAGGCATGTGGTGTGTATCTGAGATGAGACGAGGGGCGGAGACTAAAAGGGCTTCTTGTCTAATCAAAGAAGTTCAGAAAAGGAAGGCCTTCTTTTCTTCCTTCCATTTTTTTATTATAGCCGAGCACTTTTGAAAAGCATGCGACAACTTTATGTCCTGTTTTTATGAACCTTTTATCCCTTTTTCTGAGTTTGAGTTGCAGGAGTCTTACAGGGATCATACAAATGTGTAATGTTTCAGCCCTGTCAGTGACAAACATCTACGAGACACAGTCATCATTTCTCATTTTTTTAGTTCCTTCATAAAGACTATTCCTTCCCTGTGGGAGTGTTATTGCTTCAGTCAATGAATGTCCACTGTAGTGTCATTACCATATATACCCACACCTCTGTCTGTATGTCCTACTCTTCATGCATTCACATCATTTACTGTAACTGCTCAAACAATTATATACAGCCTGTACATATCTTTATTTGAAACATGACCTGGACCATGAAGTGGTCTGTTAGGTCTACTGAATCAGTTTTCTTCCGTCTGTCCCATCATTTTTATCTTAGTGATCTACTGTACAGAGATGGGTTTTAACCATTCACCTTCAAGTAGTCTTCGAATAGTCATGAAGGCATTTTACTGTAGTTTTTTACTCAGTTTTGTTCTCATGTCAGGGTTTGTTTTGTACTTTTACTATTTAATGAGCTCTTTGGTGAACCGAAAGTGTTGTGAGCGGATTGCAGTATGTGAAAGGATGGAAATTGAGACAATGAAAGTTTAATTCAGAGCAAAACAATGCAAAGTTTGGCCAGGAACTTTGTGAATGTCGGATCTCAAAGCAAGGACTGCTCAAATATTACAGACATGTACCTTCTGTAGTTGGTAAACTACTGAACCTGTTCAAACCCATTTGTACCCTAACCCGAGTAAGTGTCTCCCAGAAGTGCCATTGCTGTGATTCAACTCTTGCACTTTGCTATCTCATCAGGGTGTCAAAGTGGCACCCCTCTCCTAATCGAAAGAGTACCAGAAGGAATTCAGTCAACATTGACCTCATGTGTTATCATACTCACACAGCCTTTCCTCTTGTGACTTTCCATGGTGATTTTGAGTGGAACTGGGGAGAGATATCACGGCATGTTTGGATGGAATTATGTTATTTCAGGAATCGGGTGTAATCTGTGAATCGGTGTGTTGAGCTTTAAGGTTTTCGGGGGAAAGAGGGCGGTCATGAATGTGGACGGTAGGCGCTGTTGAACTAAGGTGGTGTTTCTGTGAAATGAAGGGATCTGAGTATGTGATCTGAAGACTGAACTCTGTAAGTGCAAGGTGACGAGTGTCTGCTTGGAGGATATTGAAAAGATGGGTTCTGTGGACCTGATAGATTGTTATTCCTGCCATCAGTATCAGAGAGCTCAGCAACAAGTGGTGTTTCTTATCCATATGCCCTATTTGATTCTATTGACTTCCCTGTGTAATACACAATAACATGTGCAAATAAAAGGACCTTTGTAAATGTTCGTCTAGGGAAAGTTTTGTGGGTTGGATATAACACAGTGTCATATCTGAACAGACAACTGCCTGTAGTGTATTAACTATCTGCAAATAAAGAGATCTGTTGTATCTTGCTGCATCTTGTGCTTATGTCCATGACAGAGAACTTGATTTACTGTTGGAGCTGCATCCTCACCACAGTTATATAAAGTGTGCATACATTTTCTCTTTCTAGACGTTTGCTTTGTGGTTCTAGATGTTTTGCTTTGATTATGTTAAATGTAGTATAACTTCAAATCAATCTTCCTACAATTTAGACCACATTGTATGCAGTGCTTAAGGAATACCGTAATGCCGGCCATATGTGAACACTAGAAGAGCTGTGATCATTTTATGTCTACATATGGTAGTATTTGAATCTCCTGCCGTATTTCTTAGCGTCTTTGCTGCTTCTTATAACTAAATCTAAAAATGACGAGAGCTATTTTCAGAGAAATTTAGCAGAAGTCCTTTACTCTTTGACTTCTAACATCCTGGCAAATAGTGTGAGTAAATAAGGGAACTTGTGGGAATCCAGCTGAAGGTAATCACTGGTATATTTGTTCATGATTTTCAGAGATCAGCCAGTAAGAGATGACATGTTGAATTTCATTATCGTGAGCCGCTGAGGATGTGTGAGGTCTCTTGATCACCACACACACATCTCACTTGGCTGTTGCCATCACCGCATCTGCGTCTACCCTCTGTGACGTTTTCAGGCCACAGACATTGCTTTGCGTCAAACCGTATGCAGATGAGCCAGACGTGACTTGGAGCTGTGGTGATGGAGCCCTTCGGCCATCGCAAGCACACGCGGGGTCCAGAAATAGCCACCTATCCACCCCGCCAAAAATCATGTGGGAGGACATGCAGACAAAGCTGATAGGAGCCAAGTCAAGCTTGTGCCCACAGATTGTGAGATTGGGTGGCGTGCGGTGTTAGAGGCAATGGGGAGTTACGTAAATGTGATGTTCCCAATGGCAAGGGGAGGGGAGAACATCCCCCTGATAGCGCCCACGGCTGATGTGCTGATGTTGTTGTGTAATCACAGCACAAGTGCAGGAGGCAGTTCACCACTAGCAGACAAAAACACTAAGCTTGGGCCTGGGGTGCTAGGGGTCGGAGGGGCTGGGGACGGGTGAGTTTAAAGAGAAGCACAGAAGGACACCGGAGAGTTGAGGAGAGCTAAGATTTTTATAAATGGCCCAAGACCTTTGTTTCCCCTTTTTTCTTGGTTTGGCCTCTTCCCAAGTCATCACCCTTGGGAAATTATTGCCACTTATTTCTCTCTTTTTTCTCTCTACCTTTTTCTGTTATTTGTATCACTTTTTTTTGTCAGTTTTTCCCTAGTTCTTTTATTTATGTCTCTGTCCTTTTTGTGTCTCTTTTTCTTTGCATTTCATCTCTTTTTATGTCTTCCTCTCTTTCTCTCCTTTTCTTTCTCTTTCTGTTCACTCTTGTCTCTGTCCTTTCTGTCTTCCCCTAGCTCTCTCTCAGTGTGTGTCAGTTTGAGTTTCCCACCAATCAGCATGCCGTCATCACTCCGGAACATTCTCTTGGAAAAGTGCAAGAGATAGACACACAGTTCCCTTCTCTGTCTGTGTCTGGGAGCCTCACAGCATGCTTAGTCACTTCAGGCCTTACATCATGCTTAAGTCTATTATTCCCCTTTGAGTGCAGATACATAAAGTTGTTATGCCAGCTGACAGGGTCAGTTGGCCGAGACAGTCAACCACAAGATATGTTTTTTTTTTTTTAGTTGGACAATTATCATATGTGGCAATAACTTACGGTTGCAGTTCATGACACTAGGTCCATAAAACAGGTTTTGTATATACAGACAGTGTGTGTTTACTTTATTGTTCTGACTGAGAGAGCTATTGTCTGTAATTATAGGCTGCCTCAATCCAACAGTCAAGTGAAAATCTGTAATAAGACACCTACTACTTTTCTAAAAAAAAAAAAAAAAATTAAATAAGCCCTGTAGTCTAATTATTTTGTTCTTTTAAATCTGCTTCATCTCATTGGCAACACGTAAAAACTATTACAATAACCTCCCAGGGCCATGATGCCTAAATCTGGAATGTTTAGTAAAAGCTGAAAACTAAACAAAAAACAAAAACGAGGGAATATTTAGCAGACTTAAAGAAGAGTTAAAAAGAAACTTCATTGTCTCTCCCGTCACTCACAATACATTGCCAAGACTGAAATGGCAGAGGTCAGATGTCAGGCATTGTTTATCTGATTTGCCTCCCAGCTATTTATATGGCCACTGAACACCCCTCTGCATAAAACAATTCATCTCCCCTGCTGTGCTGAAAGAGAGCTCTTCCTCTACAGCAAATTAAAACTCAAATAGATCATGACCAAATCTCTTGTTGAATGTGTTGTTTCGGGAAGGCAGTGTCTGCCTGGGCCTACAAGTCAGCTATTGGTACATTCTTAGTGTCCCTCCATTCAACAGAGGATCCAACGTAATGAGAGCTGCTATAGCTGGCCCAGTGTGTGAGGGAATTGCTGACAAAGCAGGTGAGCGTTAATTCAATCTGCGCATTTATGGTGAGTCTTTCCACATGGCCTCTTGTTTTGTGATGGAGACCTGGGCCAGGATGGTTTCTTAACCCACTGCCATGTCTATGCGCAAAGCCAGGAAGGTTTTGAGTAATCAATTCTGGAACCTTTTTTGGCTGTCAGTGGAGAATGTGAAGAATTTAAGATTACGCCAACATTCTTTGATTCCTTCAATCAGAAGTAAATTGCAGGAATTTCAAGCATACCTTTTAAAAATGTAATTGTTTACATCAAACAATTGGTATGGAAACATAGCTTCGATTTTTTTGATGTCCAAAACAACAAATAGGAAAGCATATTTTGTAAGCTAATCATTTTACAGTTGGTTTCCAATATATATTAAAGACAAGAAACAAGCTGCACCTGTCTGAGCACTGTGAAAGAGTACTTTTCTCTCCTTTCTTCTGCTATATTGATGTATTGCTATTAGTTATTTACATGAATCCCAAGTTACTGAATGTAAATACATTTCGTGCCATCTGCTTTGGCCAGCGCAGAGTGCACATCAATTCCTCAAATCCCCACCCGCTCTGTCCTGCAAAGCCGATATGGTGGCCCTCTTTTACTTGCGAAGAGATAACTCCCCCTTCAAAGATCTCAGATGGCATCTTCAAACAAACACAGTGGCTTTTCATCTCCCTAGAAGACAAACAAGCAAAGACAAGGCCACGTGGCGGAGGAGAGGAGAGGGGGCGCCTCAGCCAAAGGCAGGTTGGGGCTCGACCGGGGGGGTGGGAGGGGGGGTTCCATGGCGTCTCCAGGCCTGAGTCTTCAAGCAAGCCAGCCGCTTACATAACAGCTGGAGGAGCCCAGCTTTTCCCCTGAAATTAGCTGGGTTGGTCAGTGGAATAAAACATCATTAAGGGAGAAAGGAGAGAATAGAGTAGAGGGGCAAAGAAGAGGAGAGAAAGAAAGAAGGGGAGATAGAGGGATGGACAGAGAATGCGAGAGGCTGGGACTGGAGAGGGAGACGTCATGCAATGTTGTGTGTGTGTGTGTGTGTGTGTGTGTGTGTGTGTGTGTGTGTGTGT
>JAGFZM010000021.1:386020-398520 GCA_017657215.1 Limnothrissa miodon
GTGTGTGTGTGTGTGTGTGTGTGTGTGTGTGTGTGTGTGTGTGTGTGCAGTGTGCTTGATTTACAGAAGAGAAAAAAGTGTGCTAATTAAATAAAGGCTCTGGCTTCGAGTGCAGTTGGTTGTTATGAAACACCTCAGTTGGATGGGGATGGACAGCTGTTGTCCTGTCATGTACTGGGAAGGGGGTAAAGAAAATACACTGAGGTATCATTGTTACATAAGTTATCCTAATTGTTAGGATGTGTGTGTGTGTGTGTGTGTGTGAGAGAGTGAGTGTGAGTGTGTGAGTGTATACTGTCTGAAATTCACAAATTAGAATGCTGTGTGCTGTGCTTCTCTGATGTACACATGGTATAGCATACCATACCATGATATTAAATTTTTACATAGCACACTCTGTGCCTATATGATTCCTGTGTGTGTGTGTGTGTGTATGTGTGTGTGTGTGTAAACCTTATGTGTCTTGGGTCAAAACGAGACTGGCAGCAGCTCATATGTAACTGCCTTGGCATGAGGCCATCTCTTTCAACTGCCACTAGCGTAATTGGGTCCAGGCTTTTCAATTGTACAAGGCAGGATCCACTCGAAGTCATGAAAGCAAGGGGTTTGCGGCCCCCTGGTCCCGGCTTCCCACTTCAGTTCCCTTTGCTTGACATTTCATGTAAAGACCATTTTCACACGGCAGACCCTCTCTGCTTCCAGCCGCCATCAAAGGCAAACACACTGAATTGTTACCCAAGGTCAGACATATGATCAGTCTTGGTCCCACATGTGAAAGCAAAGCATTATGGGGGCATCCCAGACAGTCCTTATGCATGGTTTCAGGGTGTATGGGTGAAGGGGATCATGGAACTGGAGAAAGTGAGGATATGTACCACATGTAGAGAATGAAACAGGCAGCGTTATTGAATCAATACAAAGTATTTGTGAGGTTGCTGAAGAACATCATTACTTTACTGAACCAAAACTATGATTAAATTTTTATGTGTTTTTAATTGCCAATTACATTTGATTTGTGTCACAAACTCAAATAATGTTGACAAGAGATGCACTAGATTCGAATACTTAGGCTACAAAGGGAAGGTGGAGTGGGGTGGAGGTGGCAGTTGGGGAGTTGGGGGAGGAAGAGGGGGTGCGATTCAACTGAGCCAGATGGTTTTGGGACTGTTTGTTCAGTTCTGCTAAAGACTGCGCAACCCAACTGCATGTGGTTTGGAGGGACTTAACCCCAAGAACACTTCAACACCCAGAGTGTTTTTGGAAAACAATTTTTGACAAGAGTAGTAAACATTTATATATGAAAACCGTAGCATTTTAATTTCTCTCCTACCACAACCTTGCAAGTTCAGAAAAACATATTCCAATAAGACAATTCCATGTGCTTTTGTATAGTATAGTACATAAACAATGCTTTTGCAGAGATTCGTTCTCTTGCAGAAAACTGCCTGAAGCCAATTAGCAGCTGAAAAGAGTGGATGCAACACTGGCTTACAGTTGCCAATCTACATACCAAATCTGGCCCAGAGCTGTTCTAGGACTGGCAGTGAAGTGGCTAGGCTGTCATGGCCAGCTACTGTTGTTGAAACCGCAAGAAAAGCAGGCAGAACTGAATACCCTCCAATGGGGCAGCGGGGCTTTTCTTCAGCCAGGACTGATTGATGCTTTGGTCAGTGTGTGAATGTCAGAGTGAATGTTAGGCACTAAGAGAGGGAGACCGCACATGCTGAGTGAGAGAATGAGCGGGAGAGAAAGGGAGGAAAGGGAGAAAAAGAGAGATACAGGGAGGGTGAGAGAAGGGGAAAAAAAAGCTTCACCCATTCCAAAGCAAAGTTTATAAAATCTGCTGGTCAGCATTGATCTGGACATTTGCCAAGAGGGCCAGCGACTCACTCAAACCACGTCAGCCTCACATGGCCCAAGTGATTACGGCCAGCTGTTTGCAAATAGGACGGCAGACTCTGGCACTGAGCAACAGACTCCTTTGTTGTGTCTCCTGAGCCCCCTGCCCCCTTTTTCTTTGGCTGTTCTTCCTGCTGGAGACCTCTTTTTTTGACTCTCCAACTTGCCATAGTGGGGAGGTTAAATAGTAGCCAAGCTTGTATGATGTCATCCTTGTTTACAGTTCTGGTAACAGTTTTGAATGGGCCCAGCTTGCCCTCCGTGTCACTCTTTTGAATATACTAACTCTCACATTATCTCTCTCTGTCTTTCTCTATCACACGCTCTCTCTACTTCAGGCTCTCTCTCTTTGTGTGTGTGTGTGTGTGTGTTGTCAGCCAGGCAGCTTTTCAGTCAAGACAGTCAATACGTAGGGTACACGCACAAATATGTTCATATACAGCACACAAACATTATAAAATGTTTTAAAAAAATGTTATACACATGCCAACAAACAAATATACACTCTTCCCCCCATCGGCCACGCACATGCAATCATAAACATATGATTGCAATCATAAACATATGATTCCACACTATTCATTGAAAAGCTCATTAAAAAACGAAATCTTTGTGAGCATTTTCTCTCTTTCTTTGAGTGTCTTACAGGAAGGTACCAGTAAATAGCAAATGAGCAACAATAAATGAACGATCAAACTTTATTTCTTGTTTCCTGCTTTGAGAGCAGCTGTTCAACTTCATCTCCTGTCCTTCTCTCCTTCTGCTCCTCTTTTGCCTCTCCTCTCCTCTCCTGCTCCTCCCCTCTTACTCCTCTCCTCCTCTCTCGCTGCTCTCCTCTTTTTTCTCTCCACTCACTCCTCTTCTCGCAAACTGTGTCACACAGTTTGACCCGTGGCAAAGCTCCAGCTGTTTTTTTTTACGCCCTTGTTTTCCAACTTTTCTTCACAGACACAAACCAAAAACACACTGCTGTTTATTCTGGGAAAGGCAAGCAAACCAGCGTCCCCACCACCACCACCACCACCCTCTCCCTCTACACCCCACAGTGAGGGAAAAAGAAAACTTGACCCATTTTTCCAAATAGCTGGTCATCATTTACAAGGGCATATTTGATTAGCCTCATTCTCTATGTAAACTCACTCAAATGTCCTGACAATCAATGGCAGCGATTAGCACTGCAGAGGCAGCAGGGAGAAATATGATTCTGAAACGTGGGCAGCTGGACTGCAGTTATCTGATTTCTTTATCCTAGTGGTGCCTGTGGGGTGGGAAAGCTTTGTAATCTATGGCTCCTTGCACTAATTGGCACATGTTCAAGCCTAGATTCCCACTCTGCTTCCACACACACATCTCTCTCTCTCTCTCTCTCTCTCTCTCTCTCTCTCTTTCTCATCCTGCCTTTCTAGGTTCTCTCTCTTTCTCTCCATCTTGCACAGTCTGTCTTCCCCCACTCTCAACACTCTCTTTCTCTTACCATATCCTCCCAAACAGACTAGAGGCATGTTGACACACATACACTCTATGAGGCAGTGCTGATGAAAGGTAGGCTATAGACAAGGTTAAGTCCTGAGGTTCGATGGGGAATGCCTTCAGTGTGTGAGGAGAATGCCAACACACCAGCCTGCCTTGGCCTATTTGGAGGACTTTTTAAACCTTAGCATTCACAATAAAAAAAGATGCATGCTGATTTATAAAATGAAGTCTCACAGTTGTCTTGCAAAGCACTGTGGCAGAAAGGAAGCCTGTCACAGAGTTACCGTCCTCTGCAGTCATAACCATGTCCAGCTGCGGTGACTACTTTGTCCACTGAAAGTTTAACCAGGAAAAAAGGTAAAATATTAATGAAATATCCAGGAATTTTCAGTACTGGACAATACATTAGCCTTTTTCCTTAAACCCTCAGATGACTGAAACAACCCTTTCATGATCCACAGCTTACAGTGACCACATTTTTCCATCACAGGACAAGTTTTGACATCCTCTCTGGATTGGTAGTTTTAATACACTATCTCTCAAAAACGCCTTGATCTCACATCATCAGGGATCAGCCCATTTCAATTTGGAAAGTTATTGTAAGCATAACCAAGCACTGGAAAAAAAAAAAACGACAACTGACGAATAATATTTTCCCCTCCGCCTGAGAGCTAGAGGCCATCAAACGCACTTATCGGCTGTGCACGGCTGCTGGATTTTGGAGCAATTTGCCAGTTTCCACCCCGCAAGCCTGATCCCAACGGTCACGTGCGGAGGACTTGTCTATTGGCGTGGCAGCTCTCGGCTCCCCTCTCTCTATGAGTGCCGTGCGTGTCCACCCGAGCCCTGTTGGCCAGCCACAGGGATGAACAGATAATACAGTGAGGAATGTAATCCGCACAGCCAGCACGGGACTGTGGCACAAAGCCCACAAGCCTCAGAGGGCCAAATTCAAACACACTGAGAGGATCACTCAGGGGTCTCGCTCTGATATCGACAAGGAATTATCCAGTGATGAACAGCTACTACAAATGAGCACGCCACAAACCAAGCCAAAGTCTATCCCTTTAACGGGGAGTGAGGGCCTCAGAGCTTTATTTTACAGCAGAGGTGGTGCATGGTCAGGTGAATGTTTTCTGTTGAAGAAGTACAGACGTTTTGTAAAGCCACTGCAGCTGTTAACGCAATGAATCCTGCTTGTGCGCAATTACTGAAAGGGTTTCAGCGGAGGCTGCAGTGCAGGGCCTGAAATATTAGCGTGACTTTTGGCGTCATTTGGAAATCCTTGACAGCTTGATGGCCCTGATAGCTGTGTGCGGCTTGGGTTTTGAACAGATTTGAAATGGGGTCGCATTCCAAAATGGCCAGAGATTAAAACTTGACCTGACATGAACTGCAAAAGAAAGTCTCATCAGTTGTGTTTGAGAGTAGATATTGGTATCAGACTTTGAGAGGGATTAGAGATCATTTTGTCTTGTTTGACAACTTTTACCATCTCAGTCTCAGTCAATATCTCTGTGTTGACCTTGTCACAGAAAACTACTCTTACTGCTCTTAACTCTGTCTTAAAACACATCACTAGTACATAAATTAAAGCTAGGATTGGTTTAAAATTGGTATTGTATATGTCTGTACGTTAAAAGTGATACAGTTCAGCAAGACAGATAATGCAACAGCGTAAAGAGAGCTTAACCATGAGATTAGTTGAGCATTATACTGTGCCTTGCTCTTAGATGTGACTATAAACGTGATCTCTCCTGTTCATCCATCAGGAGATGCAGCTTTGTGAATTAAATCAATCAGGCACAAGTCCTTCTGAGCGCTGTTGACTTGAATGAGTCAGGACAGATAATGGGTACAGTTTAGCTCTTCTTGCCAGAAGGCTCTTATCTCCCACCAGTTGGTCTGACAGCACAGCGACCCGGCTAGCTGCTGACTTTGGCCCTCATCTGGCGTGGATCCGGCCTCGGGTTGGCGCCTATCAGAGACAGCTCATCTGTGGGTCTCACCCCACGGGAGGTAGAGCAGAGAGGAAGGTCGCTGTTGAGCATTTCTGGATGCCAGATCCAGACTGTATCTCCCTGCTGATGCTTGCCAGGGACACTCTGTCAGTCTTGGTCATCTCCACATAGACAATTACATAATCATTGCTGCAGACAAATAAGAAGGGCAGATCATTAAATTAAATGTGGTTGTAATAGCAGCGGTGATCATTCAGTCATAAGTCATGAAAGTGATAATAAAGCTGTCTCTGTCTGTGTGTTGCAATAGCGAGCCTTGAGAGAGCCAAAACAACAGTGTCAGAATGTGTCAGTGTAACATGGCAGTATTGTGGGTCAGAGAGGAGAATCTCGCTGAGCCTCCACTTATGTTTCCCAGTGCTGTCATTTATGGTCAGATTTCCTTACATAATTAACCACACACACACACACACATACTGAGAACACATAATTTGGTGGAGTGTGCAT
The DNA here is from genome assembly GCA_017657215.1 of Limnothrissa miodon. Classification (NCBI taxonomy): domain Eukaryota; kingdom Metazoa; phylum Chordata; class Actinopteri; order Clupeiformes; family Clupeidae; genus Limnothrissa; species Limnothrissa miodon. The sequence continues at coordinate 391,861 of JAGFZM010000021.1, forward strand.
AAATATATTTTACATAGCCACTGATTTATTGAGATTTAGATCGCTGCTGATTTTAATGAAGTGTGCATCTTTGAGCTAATATAAATCATGATCTGCAAAAAAACATAGGGGATTGGAACCATGCTTTTCAGGATGAGTTATTTGGGAACCCTTGTGTGCAATAGCAACAAGGATAGAAGGGAGGGACATCTTTATGTCCCTGTTTCAAAATGTCTCCATTGTCCTGTCTTATGGTTACTATGTTTGACCAGGCCTAATAGTTGCAACATCATTGAACACCACAAAGCATTATCCCAAAGTTTTAGGTCTCATTCCATCGTATTTTCATTAATTTTGTGGTGGTCTCTAGTCTAAAATAATGTCATGAGAGTTGGTTTCGAAAAAAATATGCTGTGGTTGTCTTGTTTCAAGCTATTTTAGTTAGGTGAAAACGAGTGCAGGGATAGTGCGAGAGGATTCGTATGAATATTAATGATATGCAAACGTATCGCCTCTGATTGGCTAACAGCACTGTGGCGCTCCCTGTAGTGGCTCTGTCTGCAGGCAGCCTAATAATGTTTTCTTGAGGGCGGGCTAACTGCATAGCTAATGATCAAAGTGACGTAGGCTTGCAGGGCTTTTCCGATTCGCTCGTTTTTCCCGGCTGTTTTCTATCACAGGCGAATACAGACTACAGGGGTAGGAGAGCATTTTGAAGTTCAGCATGCAAGTGCAACTTGGGCTGACCTATGGTAATGTAAAAAAAATCAAGTATTAAACGGTTTATTTTGGAAGGAGACATTCAAGGATGCATTGATGAATCCTCAACATTAAAGAAATATCCATAATCCTCTGTGAACATGCTCAAATTTTCATATTTAAAAATTACATCAACACATTTATCTCAAATGCTACAAATGTCATATATTTCCTCTGTGTAGTTTCTTGCTTCTTGTAACACACCCTTTGTTTGTGAGAAGTTTAGGTGCAATGAGCAGGCAAACTCCAAAAGTTAATTAATAAGTCACATGTCAGATCCTACCACAATGCAAAAAGGGAATTTGGCTCCTGCAAAGACTGGATTTAGTGTACAATAATCCAACTGAGTTGGCTCGTTTAGTTTTGGGATCAATAGAACTTCTTCTAAGACAATAAAAAACTTCACCTGCATTCACAACCAACTAACATTTACATTTACATTTATGCATTTAGCAGACGCTTTTATCCAAAGCGACTTACAAAACGAGGATAACAATCAAGCTACATAGCAGAGACCTTAAGGAGCATAGTGCTAGGGGATAGTGCTTCAGTTCATTTTAGTGCTAGGATAGAAGATGTTCTCTGAATAGCTGGGTCTTTAAGAGCTTTTTGAAGGCCTCCAGAGATGGCCCTGTTCTGATTGTTTTTGGTAGGTCATTCCACCAGCGTGGGACGACACATGAGAAGAGTCTGGATTGCCTTGGGCGAGGTGCCGGGACTGCCAGTCGACAGTCATTGCAGGACCGGAGTTGTCGGGGGGTAGCCTGAGCTTTTACGAGAGCGCTTAAATAAAAAGGGGCAGATCCTCTAAGCACTTTGTAAGTCAGCATCAGTGATTTGAATTTGATGCGAGCCGCCAGAGGCAACCAGTGGAGCTCGATTAGCAGAGGGGTGACATGCGTCCTCTTCGGCTGATTGAAGATGAGACGCGCCACAGCATTTTGGATCATCTGAAGTGGCTTGAAGGCACAGGCAGGAAGTCCTGCCAGAAGGGCATTGCAGTAGTCAAGGCGTGAGAGGACCATAGTTTGAACCAGCAATTGGGAGGCTTGTTGTGTTAGGTATGGTCTTATCTTTTTGATATTGAATAGTGCAAAGCGGCAGGCCCGGGCAACAGAAGCATCATAGTCATTGAAGGTTAGCTGGTCGTCGATCATAACACCTAGGTTCCTGGCTACCCATGAGGGAGCAAGAGACAAGGATCCAGAGTTGATGCAAATGTTGTGGTGAATAGTTGGTTTAGCTGGGAGGACCAGCAGCTCGGTTTTTGAGAGGTTCAGCCGGAGATGATGGTCTTGCATCCATGCAGAAATGTCCGAGAGGCAATCCGAGATTCGCGTTTGGATGGTTGGGTCATCGGGTGAGAATGACAGATAGAGCTGGGTATCATCAGCATAGCAGTGGTAAGAGAAGCCGTGCTGGCGGATTTGGCCCAAAGAAGTGGTATAGATGGAGAAAAGAAGGGGACCCAACACAGATCCTTGGGGTACTCCAGTAGCAAGGTGGTAAGGCGCAGAGGTGTGTTCTAGCCAGGACACTTTGAACAGTCGCCCAGTGAGGTAGGATTCGAACCAGCAGTATGCATCACCCTTGATGCCCATGTTTGACAGTATTCTTATAACCTTTGTAAATCGTGAGTACGATTTTGAATATTAATTCTGAGAGTTTCCTGTCTGAACTGTAGTTTTGGTGAAGTCCAACTGTGTGCCTAGATACTAAGGCCATTTGATTTCTCAAAGCATGCTTTTTAAACTGACTTCGATTTGGACTGTTGGTGGGCTGTTTTTAAAGAGTGATTTCTAGGCTGTTGGTCATGAAACTTGAGATGGTGTCTAGGCTGTTACCAGGATTGTCTGTTCTGGTTTCTAGGGTAATCATATTGGTTGCTGTTGTAACTGTGGAAGTGATTGCTGTGCTTGTTTCTAGAGACTGTCGTTGTGTAAGTAGTTGCTAGGTTGTATCTAGGGTACCTAAGTGTTGTTAGGCACTTGCTAGGATTGTTATGGTGGTTGCTATGCTGGTTACCATCAAGTTGGTTGCTAGGTTGTTGGAATGGGTCGCTAGGTTGTTGTTAGTTATTGTAATATAGGATCTAGGGGTTTATGCTTAATAGAAAACTGAGTGATACACCAAAGTTATTATCCAGAAGCCATCTTTTTGTAATAACTGCAGTAAGGAGATGCTGTATGCGAGAGTGATGCAGAGGAGGCCTTTTCTCCGCCCACAGCACAAACGGAGCCGTTTGAGGTATGCTAAAACACATTAGACAATCTTAAAAGTCTTGGATGCATCTTCTTTTTAATTCAAGGCTAAATACTAGCCATACTAGCCTATTTAAACTATGAATAAGCCACACATTTTTATCTGCAAAAGACCTACAGACTTTTACCAAACAATAGTGATTAAAAGATACTGGCAGTATAAAATGTCTTTTTCACAGTCTTTCTGTACACCTTTCAGTTTTGCCTCAGCGCAAGAATGTGCCCTTGTGACTGCCATTTTTTGGGGTTGAAATCTAAATAACTTCTCAAAACATTTACATGATTTACATGGTTGTCCTACCAACACAACAAATAAACTTCCTATTATCTTACAACAGCAGTAGGAAGCTTTTTCTTAAACGACTATTTATGAGAAGGGTTACAAAAGCTTTGTATCAAGAAAACCTTTTCCGTATTGTGAAATAGTCTCTTATCTCAATGCTCTTCCTTAATGTCAGTTCCCGTTCATTCTCATACTCCTTCTGTTGAGCTCATAATGATTGTTTAAGCTCTCACTGTTCCTCAGTCTTGTTAGTCTGCTTGTCCCTTCTCTCTCTCTCTCTCTCTCTCTGTTTCTCTGGGGCTGAGTAAAGAGAGGATGAGAGGGGCCAAAGCCTGACATGTGGAGCCAGGCACATCCATGACAGGTCAGCGGTCTGTTTTCCTTCCCCACTATCTTATCTCTTGGATCCTGGCGGTCCTCCCCTTCGTCGCCCCTGTTCCCTCACTCCTCCGCTTCATTCTCCTCTCCAGGACTGATAAAGTAGAGGACGTGCCATGATGCTGACACCCCTGGGACGCTCTGAGAACAGACACAGCTCAGCCATCTCTGCCTGTCAGTTCTTTAATCATCTTCTTGTTTCACGGTAGGGTGCTCAGATTTTGAGAGCTCTCAAAGAAACGTTGGGCCAATGACATGGAGATACTAAGTAATGTGGTGCTCATTAAATTCAGTGCATGTTCTAAGCATCTACGCTTAACATATAGTAGGTGTAAATGTATAAGTAGGAGTAATGTTGTCATACTATTAACTGCGGTATATTGTCAGGAATGTGGTTTCAAAACCTTTGAGTGTCATTCAGATTTCTAACATCTTTATCTAACAAGGAAAAGTTGGCGTCTGACAGTATTTTAGGCCCAGTCTCTCAGAATCATGACAAACACAATGATTGCACAATGCTCCTTAGATCATGTAATCTATTTGTGTATGCTTTGACATGTTCTCTTTGAAGGGGGATAAAATGAAAGACAGAGGGATTGCCGTTTCCTTTACAGAAACCAAAAGCCCAGACAAAGGACAGGAAAGAGGGGGATGCTGACAGAGGTTGTAAATGAATGCAGCCCACGCTCTGAGAACAACTATCACAAGGATATGGAGCCCACACTTCCGCTCAAGGATAGCAGTGTGTACATAGTTAAAGCAAAGTTTTGCTAAAAACTTCTGTGTCGTTCCCCAATTCACACTTAAAGTTAGCGGGTTCCCTTTAGTATCAAGACCCACCCAGACATTTCACCCAGAAAACACCACTGTCCACTACTTATATTCTTGTAATTAAAAAAGGATTAAGTCAGAGTTATACTTGGATAAAATATAATGGTGAATAAAAAAATATACACAGTTGGTCACCAGTCACCCCCACTCAGCTTCAACATAAATGTGGGTCAGATCTGGCCCAAGTCTGGTGTAGACATCTGTGAGTCTCTGATCATGTCAAATGAGACCTACGCTAATGAGACCAAATGCAATAGCCATCTGTGATGCGTTTACACAGACTGCTGCTAACCCACCCGCTTGCTGAGTCTGGCCCAGATCTGGCCTGGGACCTCTGCTTTAACACATCCAAACATACAGAGACCTCATCACTAGTGTATGGTGGCTGTAGGGTCTGTGTTGGTGCTGCCAGGAGAGCTTTGCTGAAGAAGACGGAGGAAAACGGTTTGCCAATTGAGCTCCGAAGACGGGCTGAATTGGTCGTTAGGCGAAACGTGCGGCGGACGTAGGCCCCAGTTAATCCCATAAGCCTAGCTGTCTGCGCAACTCTGTTTGCCCTGCCGCTCCACTTTTCCACACCACTCTTCTACCTCTCCTCTCCTCTTCACGCTCGGCTGACTTCCCCGACGCTGCCCCCTCGTTAGTTTCTAATTACGACTCACACTGACGGTTCCCCTAGCCTAGCTTTCCTCCCTGCTTAATGAAAGATGAAAGGTCAGAGTGTGTGCTTGTGTGTGTGTCTGACCATGTCTGTGTGTGTGTGTATAGGGGATGTGTGTTTACCTAGTAATGTATCCACATATTCTCTGTCTGTCTGTGTGTGTGTATGTGTGATAATGGTGTAGGCTATAACATGTTTGTGTGTGTTTGATGGAGTCTGTCCTCAAGACTGTGTGTGTGTGAACATGCATGTGATGGGGGTGGGGTGACACCATTAGAACTTAGTATCATGAAAGACCTGACAGGCAGTCATCAACGGAACACTCTCACATCTGCTGTGCTTTAGGGCTCTTCGTGTTCTCGTGCGTCTGCTTTAAACTGCACAGGATGGAGAAAAGGGGTGTGTGCGTGTGTGTATGTGTGTGTGTGAGAGAGAGAGTGGGTGGAGAAGAGGAGATGGTCTGTCAGTCCCGACTTACAGTTTACCCCGTGTCTCAACAAGTCATGACACTTGATAATAGGATGCAGGCATGAGTAAAGTAGAAATAAATTGAACAAAGAAAAATATGGCTTAGGAGTGGATCGTGTTACAATGGGCCCATTCTGTGCTAACGTCATCTGAAGAACAGCTGCTGTCAAAGATAGCAGTCCAGCTGCAAGTCTTTGTTTGTTTGGAGTGTTATTGGCTATGACCCGGTCTTTCGTTTTGTCACTGTGTCATCTCCCCATGTTTGTTTGCTCAGCCAAAAGAAAGATGAGGCCTTGTTTTTCAGCTTCCGCTGCTTTGTTAACACTGCCTATTTCAGTGGAGTTCTGTATAAGAAAATCTGTGTACCCATACACTACAGACAGATGTAGTGGTACACTATGAAATGTGTGTGTGTGGGTATATGTTGGTGAAACACCTTTCTAATCGTTTTCATACTTTTTCAGCACCTCCCAAGTACTTTGTCCATGTTTCTTTCACCATCAATCAAGTCATTCAACCATGGACATTTAACAAATGTGAAAAGCTGAATGCCTTATAGTGAATTCTTAAAGATGAGAGGATAATGCAACTCTTCAATGATCATAAATCATTATCATTATCATTAATATTTTACCACATCCTCCAATATTGAACTGTGAATAAAACACCAATTGCTTTGAAATTCTCCTTTTGTTCTCATTTATTGTTTATTTCATTCTTTGTTGAATTCATATTCGTATATGCCCAGACAATGTGATAAACTGGCTCCCGTGTTCTCCCAGTTCACAGCTGTTTTTTTTTTTTTTTTACCAATGTCTTATACTCTCATCAGATTTGTTTACAAACTGTAATAGTGTAACATCATAGTTTTGCTGAGAGTGTTGACTGACATGATAGCAGACATGATTTCATGAGGCTCATATGTGAGTTACTTTCGGTCTCATCCTTCAGTAGGGGCAATGCTGCCGTCTTACAAGCATGGTAAATTCATAGGGAGTCTTCACTTGCCCCATAATGAGTCAAGTGACAACAAAGCTGGG
>JAGFZM010000021.1:401020-426621 GCA_017657215.1 Limnothrissa miodon
GAGTGGAGGCCACAGCATCGTGTATGTGTTATAGAACAAACACAGCGGGAGATGGGGGGGTGCAGTGGGCAGGAGGAACACAGCAGGCCACTGATCCCACCAGCAGTCAAGCATGGCTGCTATCCAGCCAAGTCAAAGGCATTACTGTTAATGTACAGCCAAGAGACTCAAGGCCTCACAGCAGATGACAGACTCAGTTTCTCTCTCCTCCTTTTTTTTCTCCAAAGAGAAAATCCTAACAGCAATCTGTTTGATGGAGCTGTCAGTCATACAGCCATGACTAGGCCATATTTATGGGATTGAATCCCATGTTATTGCAAGCTCTGCACCACAGAGTGGTTCACACTATGGGTGGATTTTTATACAGACAAATATCAAGACATGCGGACAGAAGCAGTTTTTTGTTGTGTGTGTGTGTGTGTGGGGGGGTGGGGTGCATGCCATAATGTACCCTCCTGTCGTGTGTGTTTTATCCAAGTTCCAACCTAGCATATACACAGTCTCTGTTAATCACTGGTTACCACTCCCATCAACACCTCCTTGTCGCAGAACAACATCCTGGTTCTGAGGGTGTGATGACATTTTTAGATTCCAAGGACAGTTCACTTCCCTTCTTCCTGGATACCATTGTGCTCCAGTGATACCACATCTCCCTTGAGAGGGCAAAGATGTCTGTGGCTATACACCATGCCATGCACGGCTAAGAATCTCTTGGAAATTGTTTAACATGGCTGATGAGAGAAATTCCTGACTTCCTCTTTAAGGCGCACCATCAGCAGTCCACTGTTAAATGAAGTGGCAAATCTGCGGTTATGAAAAAAATAATGGTGTTCACTGCCACTGGTCTTTCTGATAAGTCACCTGACACCTGGGCCATTACTGTATGCTAATACATTTGAAATTTTAGCCACCCAGCAATGCCTGTTGCAAATTTGAGTGTGTTTACATTTAAAAATAATTTACCATTTTATTGGGTTTACTAGAGCCATCTTTCAGTATGTGCATGGTTGGGAATTTTGGTGATCATATTTCAGCAAGGGCAGCTAGACAAACACGACCTAGAATAAGACAGGAAAAGGTTAAGAAACAGGATATCTAACTTCAGTGAGTGTTATCTATACATCCTCAACGTGTTATGTAAGGAGACTTTAACATGTCACTTCACATCTGTCCAATGAGGACATGGAACAATTATGTTATGGCTTGGCGATCTTAGATATAAAAGCATGAATGCTAAACAAGAAACTAATCTAGAAGAGTAAATGATTGTCTAAAGATATGCATGCAAAACTCTTTATAAAGAATTATGCAACTCTCTGACTAGAAGCTGTGTGTGTCTGATTTTGCATTCACACTTCCTGAGCCAATCAGCCCATATCCTTGTTCTTTGAGGCTGCTGAGTGTTGTTTGAAGAAATAAGAATAACAGCATTTGGTACAATCAATGTAGACTGTGTAAACTGACAGCTAATGCAAACAGAGGTATATAAAACAAAACTTGCCCTCATTAGTTAGTGTTTGCTGCTAACTAATGAAGTGAAAAGTGTTCTCCGCCTTTCCTTTATGTTTTTAGCCTATACATTTATATAGGCCTAAATTTAGGCCAGTTATATTCAAAATATTTTATTGGTCCACGCCACATACACAGCTTAGGTTTTGACCATCTCTTGGCATCCAATGGCTGAGCATCTGTCCTAGGGGCTCCGGAGTCAAAACTGGTAGGCTAAGACTTTAATTCCAAATAATATTCACTATAAATCCATATTTTCAGTTTATCAGATTTGCAATATTTTGAAAGGATTGGTGAGTCATTTAGCAGACTGGATAGTCAGCTCTCAGTTAATCTTAACATTTCCAACATTTATATCATCCAGAGATGATAACTGGCTCTTAGGTTGGTAGCCTACTAGTTCCTGGATAAAACAATTATTTAATTGAGTTCCTGTACCTTAGTCATTGCTATCAGCTTGCAGAACTCAAGCCTACTTGGTGTGGGATTGCTTTTCTGCTCCTTTCCGTTTAAAAAAAAATAAAAAGCTGATCTGTTCAAGTAGATCTGTTTGCATCTTGCGCCCCCTGCCAAAACTCACACACAAAAATTAAGACTGTAGGGAAGCTGTAAGGTACTGCCCTCTTGTGGTTATGCAATCTAGAAAGCAGATTTTTGTATATTATTGATTTAAAATAATGGTGAAAATATAACGGGTATAGAAATATTTTTATGCCGACACGAAAGAAGTTCGTAGCCTATGGTTGGAGGCTAATATTCAATGGGACCTTTTCTTAGGCCATGTAGCCTACATAGGAAGATGAAGGATGTGGCATGACCCATCACAGCACTAGTCTAGTTAAAATCTGACCATCTCATTAATGCTTGTTGAGAACAGGGTGTAACTTTTGAGTGCCCATGATTTTGCTTGGCAGTTTTAGAAGGCTTTTAGATTGACATCCTAAACAGGAAGTCAGGGAGGATACACGGATCTCTCAGAGGGATTTGCCCCTTCCTTTAGTATCCCTGTCTATTGCTCTAAGAAAAAAAAAAAAAAACAAGACGGCGAGGGAACCTACACATATCACCGGCTATGTCGGAGACATACGGTAAGATTTATGGTTATAACATTCGATTGTCATGTAACCAATTATCAGAATGTTTCTCGTAATAAAATAGTGCATGGTGTTTGTGCTGGCTGTCGATGAAACAGTTTAGCAAGTGTTCTCACGCCCGTGGGCAGTGCAATGTTAGAAAGGTCCGTTAGCTAGCAGAATGTATAGGTAGTTAACGGAGAAATAGTCAGTTTCTTCCTCTGCAGTGCTAAAGACGAACTGAAATTATTGATGTTTGGTAGCTATAGTTTAATGGTGTCGTTAGTTTTTATGTCCACCCATCCAGGCTATTTTATATCCTTAGCTTTGTTTGCTAACATATCCTTGGCTATGTTAAGCATCCTTGACACACATCCATAGATCAGCGTCATAAGGCATCCTTGTCTGTTTTGGCATTGAGCGCAGTTGACATGTCACAAACATACAGCGTTTAATTTCTATCATTGCTGACATGTAACGTTGCAGTATTTCATTGTCCCTAATGAGTGATTGCAAAGGTTTCACATATAGGCTTATGGGTTTTGACAACAAATATATTTTGTAAATAACACAGCTAATAAAACAGTATATATATATCTCATCGAATCGTCGATGTTTTCATACTGCTAGCATGTAAATTAAGCTATCCTGTAACAAAAGTTAAGTCCTGTAATGGAATCCTGTTGTCCTTGTCGGAAAGAAAACTTGAACTTTTGGTTTTGTTTGCAGACTTCCTGTTCAAGTTCCTTGTTATAGGAAATGCAGGAACTGGGAAATCTTGCCTTCTTCATCAGTTCATCGAAAAGAAATGTAAGTTTAAAGTAAACAAAGCCAAATCACTTTAGGCCCTGTACACATTGTTCATGTCATACATGTAATGCGTATGATTAGGTTAATTTGTTTTCATAACGTTTTTGCCTTCATTATTCTTTCATGAGTCTATTTAATGCTCTCTTCCAGTCAAAGAGGACTCAAACCACACTATAGGTGTGGAATTTGGCTCCAAAATCATCAGTGTGGTGAATAAGTTTGTGAAGCTGCAAATATGGGACACAGCAGGACAGGAGCGATTCAGGTACCCCTCAAAACTTTCCCCCGTTTCTTCCCATTCTCACTTGATTTCAGAACAGGGTCATGTTATAAAAACAAGCAAAGCAACACACACCAGTTTTCCCAGTAGCGCACTCTCAAATTTCTCTGTGCCATCTGTTTCCCAAACATGTCCGTCTGTGCACTGCCTCCCTTCGTTGGCTGTCATAGATACGGTTTCTCAATGTATCAGCCATTGCCATCCACCATGCACAGCCTTTGATGGAAATTAAGTCATATCAAGCTAACTGGTGGCACTCCATAATCTGTTTTTGCCTCCTTGTTAGCTTTTTGGCAAAAAAAGCTAACAAAAAAGCTTTTTGGTTTTTTTATATTTTTTATTTTTTATGTAGCCTGAATGTGTATAAGCCTTTGTATGTAGTCTTAGAGAGAGGTTTGACAAACTACAAAACTCTTGCTGCTTTTTGTGATACTGTATGTCTGGAACAATGAATCTGAGTTGGTTAAATATCAACCAGCTGGGTAAATATTAGGTGTTTTTTTTTTCATCAGCACAAGTTTGATTGTTCCAAAGAAGTCTTATCAGTAAGCTACAATTGAAGATTTGTGTTTATTTTTTCCTTGATTTGAGAGTTCTGTGAAATATATTTTGTAACAAGAAGATCAGCTGTTTAAATGTGTATATTGATGACCCATTGGAAGAGCGAAAGCTGCATAGCAACGAGCATTTTGCATGTTGTTGACTTGAGCTTTAACTTATCAGTAGTTTTAGTTTTTATTTTTAAGTGGTTAAAGCAGCTTAATAGTATTGTTAAATGTGTTATGTGAGCATATCTGAGTTGCTTGTGAAGAATCTCTGACACCAAATTTCCCTTTGGTAGTCACAGTGGCAGACCAGCTGGCAGCTCATACAGACATTACAGTAAATCGGATCTTGATGACTGGCTAACTATCTATAGCATGTCCTAGGAGACAATCCTGATGCAGAATATGGGAACAGATGTCACTGACCATTATATATAGTAAAACCATTATAATTATTGAAAAAAAAAATTTAATTGACTGTACTATTAATAAAAACACAACTTATTCTAATAACATCTATCTATCTATAATAGCCTACACATTTGTACTTTCATTTTTAAGACCTGAATGTTTTTTTCTCTATTGTGTGTAGGTCAGTAACCAGGAGTTATTACAGAGGGGCAGCAGGAGCACTGTTGGTGTACGACATTACAAGGTAGTGGTACATCACTTCCTCCCATAGTGCCATTTCACTTGTCTGTGCTTCAAGTGGAATCTGATCCCTCTGTCTTTTTTTTTTTTCTTTTCTTTTTTGTCACCTGCGCAGTCGGGAAACCTACAATGCCCTCACCAACTGGCTAACCGATGCAAGAATGCTTGCCAGCCAAAACATCGTCATTATCCTGTGCGGTAACAAGAAAGACCTGGATGCGGACCGAGAGGTGACTTTCTTGGAGGCGTCACGTTTTGCACAGGAGAATGGTAAGAATGCGCCATCACCTGAATATGCATCTGCTGTGTTTTTCATTCAGACAACAGTGAATTCATTTGTTGATATTAAGTTTTTTAAATGGCCAATTATTTACATAAGTGTTTGTTGCTAGTTTCCTGGGTCAGACAGACTTCAGTTAAAAGTCTAGAAGGTTAAAGGGATAGTTCGGTTTTTAACACATTGAGCCCCTTTCACAGGTTGTCTAAAATGAAATAAAGTGGTTGACACCAAAATCTTGATGATTGCTCCTGTCTCGGCTATTTGGGAAATATAGAATCGCCTCTGCCAGCCTTTAAAATGGCTAGCAATAGGCATGTGTTGTTTCTATCCTTAAAACACTGGTTTTTAAAAAAGTGCTACTCATGGAGTGATTTGTGGCATTTGCTGATGTTCCAACCCAAGTATCGTAGCAAAATACAGTTTCTGTCATGTTTTATTTGCCATTTTGTAAGTCTCATAGGGATCTATTTGCTCCTTCGTATAAACAAAGTGACAAATAAAACATGACAGAAGCTTTATTTCGCTACGATACATGTTTTGGAACATCATCGAGCACCACTAACCACTTGGTGAGTAGCACTTTTTTAAAACCAGCGTTTTAAGGATAGACACAACACATGCCCATTGCTAGCCATTTTGAAGGCAGGCAGAGGTGATTCTACATTTCCCAAGTAGCCGAGACGGAAGCAATCGTCAAAATTCCTATGTCAACCACTTTATTGCATTTTAGACAGCCTGTGAAAGGGGCTCAATGTGTTAAAAACCGAACTATCCCTTTAAGAAAGTACACCTATACACATTTTTTATTTGTAGCCTCAATTCAAATTTATTTGCACTCCTTAGAGGTGGCAATCAACCAGAAAGAATTAAGAGACTCGTATTTTATGTCCTTTATCAACAAATCCATTTATGTCTAGTGTAGTCCTAAATTTGTGGTCCTTCTGAACAACGCATTACCACCATGTGTGTTTGGATCCTACCACCAGAGGGCCTCATGGCACTATTGGACAGATAGTGAACACTGTGACCCTCAGACCAGCTTGATGACATTCCAGCAAATTTAGCACACTTCTGTAGGGACATTGCTGAATGACAGAAGAGACTGTCCTGCAGGGAACACATGAGTCCTTGCACTGTCCTTATTCTCTGTAATGGGATGCGATGGGATGGGATGTTGCAGAGCTGATGTTTCTGGAGACGAGTGCCCTGACGGGGGAGAACGTGGAGGAGGCTTTTGTGCAGTGTGCTCGCAAAATACTCAACAAGATAGAATCAGGTAACTGTCTGCAGATATTAGCGGCCTGATACCGACCAAAACACTGTTTACACTGTACTGTCCTATACAATCTGTAAAATATAACATATTCGTTTCATACTGCAACAGAGCTATCAACAGAGACATTACAAACCTAAGATTCATACAGTTGACATTAGACAATCACATGTCGGTTGGAACTCGGTAAACAGAAGCTGTATTGAATGTCAGTGTTTAGGTCTACATCTATTCATCTATGCTCTGTGCTATGAGGAATGACGACCTTCTCAGTTATATGCTTGTGTTTGCTCCTCCCTGCCTGTGCACCAGGAGAGCTGGACCCAGAGCGAATGGGATCAGGGATCCAGTATGGAGATGCGGCGCTGCGGCAGCTGCGGTCCCCCCGCAGAGCACAGGCCCAGAGTGCTCAGGAGTGTGGCTGCTAACTGGCCTGCCTTCAGCATGAACCACCAAGGTATGGCGACCGGTTCGCAGCCCAAAGAGTTGAACCAAGAATAGTGTATGAGCCATGTTGGTGATCCAAAAATGCCACAACCGCAGAGCAAACAAAAATAGTTGTAACATAGTAATCGAGTGGAGCTAATGTCTAAGCAGCTACAAAGGCCATATTTAGGGCACTGATGTTGCCCCCTCAAGTTATTTCATTATCTACTCCACTATGGTTCCTCTGCTTGACCGTGTGTTTTGTAGCCATTAGTGATGTGTTGATGTGTGATGTGTTGAACTGATGAGGTTGGATAACTGGGAACGGGTACATACTCTAGTTCTAGGGTTACCACTCTGATGTGTAGTGTGGCTTCATCACATTTTTTTATCCAGGCAGTTGGTTAGGATTTAAGATGAGATTTCTTATTTCTAAATTCAACCTATCAAAAATATTAAATATAATGCAGACACAAAAGAACTTATTAGGTTCTTGTCATAGTTGTGAAAATAAATCCTAAATCCTAAATAAATCATATTTAATGTTCTACTTTCCTCCACTTTCCTCTTCCCTTTTATGTTGTTTAGTAACCATGTACGACTTTACTGCCTCTACTAGGAGGGATAAAAGCAGACTATTTTTGGGGTCCCAAAAGCCATTGGTCAAGATAGCTCTTCTACACTGCTGTGGAGATGACACAGCAGATGTCTGGCTTAGCAGAGGGCTCTACCCTGTCCTCTGTTCCAACTAGAATGGAGGAAGGGGGGTGGGGGTAGAGGGAAGGATCAAAAGCGAGCGATGAAAAGAGAGAGAGTGGGAGGGAGCAGGAGAGAGAGCTCCTCCAGCTTCTCTTCTCTGTCACTTCCAACCTTATCAGCCAGGCGTAACAGTGCATAGTAGCTGATATATTTAACTCCTGACGCGTCCTGAAGCCCAGGCATCAAGGGTTCCTGCAGCACCTTATTTGGTGTCAGAGGAATGACCAACACAAATGGAGGGTTCGGGAGGAGACGGGTGTATGTGGCAGTATTACAGTTCTACCCCCCCGCTTGTTTGTGTGTGTGTGTGTGTGTGCGCGCATGTTTGTACTGGAGGGACTCAGAGGTCAGGAGAACATTCAGTCCCTTGGCTATGAAAGATTTAATTTTACACAGCACACTTTTAAATGAGTATCTTTTTGCCACCTCTTGCCCTTGCTGCCAGTAACAATAGAAAAAGCTCAGCTAATGACTAAGGGACTTCTGCCAGTTGAGTCTGTTTTCCTTGTCTAACCTTTGCTTTTGTTATGCAGTGACATGCTCATCTGCTGTAGGCAGTGTGTGAGCATGTGTGTGTCCGGCCGTGAGCAAGGCTTATAGTTCAGTGATTCCAACACCCACAGCCCAATGAACCCGACTTGTTTGAAAAGCTCTATCTATGCTGGTTGTGAATGTGAATGTAAAACATGTAGGGTGCAGTATTTGTTTCAGCCCCTTGAATAGCTTCCTATTGGAAATCAATGTGTTTAAATGCCATTCAATTGATGTGTGAGAAACCAGGTTGGCTAGTCTCTCCTTAAAACCCACCTTTTATACCTGAGCTTTTGCTTTTCAAAATGATCTTGGGCTGCTTTGTAGTTGAACATAAATGATTAATAGATGGATATTGCATAACATTTTATTTTTATATATATTTGTATATATCTGTTATTTTGTGTACATTGCATGAATAGTTTCATTTTCCTAACACTATATATCAATCTTTTATGCATATTTTATTTAGCTTTTGTAAAGCCTTTTATGATTATAAAGATGGTGATAGTGGTGATTATTATTATTATTATTATTATTATTATTATTATAGTAGACCTAGTTGAATGTGCTGCTGTCATTCTTTTGAGGTCAGTTTGTCTAAATGTGAAGGTGTAGAACCAAGTAGAACCAATCACCGATTTTCATCAAGATGTCTTTAGACAAGTGTTTCCCACTTCCTTCCTTTCTCTCTTACTGTGACATCAAATGAAAATTATTTTTCTGCACAGACAGGTTTGTGAGGATGTAAAGAGAACGGGCAGCTGTGGGGAAAACAAGAGGTGGAGGTGAAGTGGAGCAGCTCTTTTCCTGAACCTTCCTTTTTGCTTGCGGACGGATGTAAGGCGGCAGAGAGAACCCTGGTCGGGCCATCGAACTCTGGCTCTCTTTGGAACGCCAAGATCTGCGTCCCAGGAGTGCCCCTGCCATTCAGATTATCCACAAGTAGAGAGAGGGGAAACGGGGGGGAAAAAAGAAAACCTTGGTAAACCCCGTAAATCATCTCTCCTTTAAGCACTCTTGCTGAGGCACTGGCCCGTCCACGTTCCCTAGTCGTTCACTGCATTTGTAAACCATCCCTGAAGGAAGCCCCTCCTCAAAGCATGTTTTAAGGATTGCCATGGCCATGCATCTCATCTGTAGCTTTAGCTCTCATATGATAAACCTGTCCATAGTGGCATATGGCATTTCTGTCCCTGAGGCCAAACCATTCCTATCAGTGCAATGTTACTTACTCCCTAGACTTGCAGACAAATACACTCACATTTATGCAGTTATCATAGGACTTTGTTTCTTGTATTTGTGCAAAGACAGTCTTTGCTTTGGCATTTAATCACTGCCTCACTTCGAATGGGAAAGCTGCTGTTTTGTTTATTTCAGTTGAAGTGCAGTATTAGAAGGACTTTCCTCCATGAAGAGAATGCTAAAGACTACATTTTCACTACATTTTTCATGTGTCCTAAAGCCTCTGAGTTTTTTTTGTCTAAATTATTTAGTTGTAATGTAAATCTTTGAACCTTAAATGTTCCAAATGAATGGACCAACTTCAGCCTTGCACATTTGTTAAGTACTTTGCATCATGACAACAGCCTACAATTTGAGCATGTCGCTTTCTAATGTTGAACAGTTGGCTTTTCATTTCCTCTTCAAAATGTTTCACCCTCATATCACATATATTTGTCCATGATTTACAGATATGAAAATACCAAATACACTACTGGATGTCGAATGTGCGGCGCAATATCTTTTCAAATGAAATCTTTTCAAATCAACTCCATAGTTTAGTGTGCCTGTTTCTCAGTGTCACGGAGAGGGGAATAGCAATGCTGCTAAATGGAAAGAAATATACCTCTCAGAATAAATGATCAAACTGTAAAAGTGTTTAAAAAACATGGTCAAGCTAAGATTAGTTTGTCTTCTCAATCATTCAATCGGTTAATATGACATTTTCAAAGTCTATTGGCACCCATATTGTTATGTAGAACATCCAGATCACAACATCACTGAATTTTAGATATGGGAGAAAAAATAGCACAAAATGTATTAAATTCAATTGTAAACAGCATTGTTGTGTATGGATGAAGCCCAAATGATGGGTTATTTTTATACAGGCAGTGCAGCAGTATATTCTCTCAGTCAAAACAATCAACAGTCTATAAAATCATTATGGATGTCTAGTGATGTCTGCACTGCCATGTCTGTGAGATGATGTGTAAATATAGTGTCTGGTATTTAACAAAGCTTTACTTTTGTTTTTAAAAAAATTGCCTTAGAAACAGAAGAAAGTGAAGTACTTGATTCCAGTAGATTTGTACCACTTGACAACAGGGCCAGTCATGTTGCGATTAACGGTGTGTAAATCTACCCCCCACGGACTGTACCTTACACTGTTTGGCCTCCATTTCGCTTTTGTTAAAGTATAGCCCATGAAGCACTTCATGCAACAGCTCAGTGTAATAGCTCTAAGGAATCACTGAACATAACTCATAATGTCTATGTCCATGATACTAATTATGTGTTATCTGGCGAACTCCTAGTGCCAATGGACCAGTCAATGAGTCAATCTTACATTTAGCTCCCTGAACTAATCCTGAAATAATCACCATCATAATTCTTTTGAAAAAGACAGACGACCATGGAAGTGTATTTGATTTAACTGCAGTTGGTACTTCACCCCACTTAACAGCTTGTGCTTCTTTATTTACTGTAACATTAAAGATCTGCTGAAAAAAAAATCTAAACCACAAGGCTATATAGAAAGTTATAGAGGTCATTATAAGAGGTCATTACCGAATATTGGTGATTGGTGCGTACAATAGACATTTATATGTATTTGTTGTTTATGCAGCTTTTCAAAATACATACAATATTTTGCTGACCATTTATAAACACTAAAATAAACATTTGTCTTTTGTCTTAATCCCTGAAAATGATTAAAAAAATGTTCCTGCATGGTTACTTTGCGTAGGTCACGAGTGTGCTGTGGCCTGGTTGGCGCTATGAACTAATTAAAATTGCTCTCTTATATCATTGTGGTTAGGGTGTCTGATTTCTCAGAACAAATTTGCTGGCATTTCAGATCAAGCACAACTAAACACCACATCACATGAAACGAAAGCAATGTTTACAAATGGAAAGGAAAACAGCAACAATTTAAACACATATTCACAAGTTTATTTTCTTCACTAGGTCAATTGAGCTGCACTATGCCATAGCAATGCACCCAATAGGCTATGGTCCAAGCACATAGATGTCATATAAACAACCTTCATAATAATTTTCCCAAGCCATTGAACAGAATGGGCAGCTCATTGTTTAAGCTCTTCACATTATTACAACACAGACACACTGGTTCAATTTGTTCTTCAAAAGTACAAAAGACATTATAAACGTTAAAAAGCGGTTGTGGAAAGGTTTTTAAACAAGATTTCTGGACCTCCCCTCATATTGCACTAAATGACAATTAAAGACCACCCTTACTAAAGCCCGGTGAGACCAGCTTCCTAATTGTGAATAATACATCAAGAAGTCCTTATTCACATGACCAAAATATATACATCATTATACACATGAAAATATAAAACAGCTATGAAAATCTATTCGGTATGTTGCTTCCTGACAAGCTCCTCTGAGAAACACTTTACCCTGGGAACATTTTTTTTCCTGATTAGGCCACCCTTAAATCTATATTTGTTTGCTGTAACCTGACTGTTTTTTCCCCTATGAATTTTCCAACTGACTAATTTAGTGCTGATTCAACCCTTTTTTTTTTTCAAAACACATTAAAACAAAACTACTCTTACTTTTCATTCTTATACATAGACATGAGTGATCACTGTGATCACAGGAGCCAACTTATAGACATAATTTTTGTTTTTCATTTAGTCGTCAAGACAAACATATTTCTAAGGCTGGCCATATGATATATGGTTTCCTTCAGATGGCTCTGCACATCAAATCAGCACCATTATCACAGTTAATGTCTCTCTAAACCTGATGCAAAAAGTGTCAGCACTATTCCTTTGAGATATAAGGTTTTGTGCAACCCTCTGAAGATACTAGCCAATCAGCGACCACCAATTACATTCAAGAATAGTAAATTTGGTAACACTTTAAAATAAAAATACTCTAGTAGAAATTGACCCCAATAATCAAACTTGCACAGATGTTAACACCAATAATACGCAAATTGGCAAATAGTGGTCAAATCCTGAGAAAGAGTGCTTTGACATCACAATCTTTAAAACTGAATGTTTTGAAATGTAATAGTAGGTGCAACATTTATTCTACCTGTGGCTTTTAACTTTATGAAGGAGTACACACATCACAGACAGTACCATTTCTATCTACATTCAACCATGAATTATGACTACGGGTGAAGAGACTCAGGAGTAAAAACCACAACAGGTGGTCTGGCTCATGAGCAACCTTTATTAAAATCACGTCACCATGGCTGATGGTAAGGGCTGTGAAAAATACTGCATTCAAGTCAGCTACATGGAGTTAATTAAAATGGAGCACATGATACAGGCCTGTGATGCAATTAATGCTAGCTCTCATCTCCTTCCTGGGTTTACATGCATGTTTGCTTTTTGACCTTTCATTATCTGCAAAGTGAGCAAATGGCTAATACTTGTAGCCACAACTGAATTCATTCAAAAACTTCCAGGCATTCTGTTCTTCCAAACAATGAAATTGTTTACAGATATACTGTCATGTTCATTGTGTACCTTTAGTTTGCCTAAACTCCAATATTTAGGAATATTAAGAGAATGTCTGGAAATGTACGAGTGTTAAAACTAAAGGAATTCTGAAATTTCACCACATACAAAAGTCCTAAAAAACTTCACACCCCAAGTTCTATGAAACCTCACTGAAGAAAGACAACATCTATTGGTAAACACACCTGGGACAGATTTGTCAGATTAATCTGAGAGGAGGTGTGGGGTCCACCACCCTCACCGAGATCTGGCAGAAAAGCAACGCATGTACTCTGTCATCCATGGGTCGAATTCCGGGACTATTTTGCTTTTGGCCATTTTGTCAATGTCAACTGACCGTGCTCTACGCTTGTCCATTTTCTTCATCTGTTTCTCTACCTCCCGTCGACTTTTGGCACGCAAGGCAGACTCATGGATCTAAGAGAGAAAAATACACACTGAATTCATACATCCTGATTCAAACACCTTACACTGGTTCTGCAATGTGAAGTGCTTTATAACATAACAAACAACAATATCAGAAAGTAACAAAAACTGTAGCAAATTTGACCTGTAAAATAACCATTTCTTTTTGCAGTCATATACTGTAAATTCTCACCGCTTTGGTGGATGCAGCAGGGCAGACGTTGTGGGTCTTTTTAGAGGCCATGTCAGCCTGCCTCTCACCCCAGCCATACAGAGCAAAAGGATGTCTGTTCTCCTTGTTTCCTTTGAGGTCTTTAGTGACTTGACCTTTGTGTGGTTGACTCTTGGGTCGTGTGGGCTTGCAGGAAGTGGCAGTATGTCGGCACGGTTTTGGTTTGGCTGCTGCCTCTGGCTCCACTTCAGGAGCAGCTGAAGACCCTCTTACAACGTTACTTTTCTCCCCCTCACCTGTCTCGTTCACCTCTGGTTCTGCCAAACAAACCGAGCCATCTGTTTGGATCATGAGAGAAAAGAGGAGTTCTTACAGAAGCCAGATGTTTGGGGCCATGCTCATTTGTTTACCGACCTACAATACCAATTCCCAAAAAGTTGAGATATATAAAAATGTAAATAATTTGTAGATCTGAGATTAATCATCCAATTTTATACTATAGAAAATATTGTTCATTTTTATGGGCTAACAACAACACCTTCAAGGGACAGGTTGAACAGGAACTTATGTAACATTACAAGTGCGGAGTTCCATCAACTGCAATGTTTGTCAGCAGAAAATTACAAATTTTATTTAGGCCTGTTTTTTATAGCCTATCACCACAACTTTAACAGTAACTGGTGTTGGACTCGCTGCCTGATGGCTCAGCTCATTCCCATTCCCAATTACAGTTAATTAAATCTTCATTACATTTTAACAACCTACAGCATGGGTGTCTACAACATCAGTGGTCATGGCTGCTGGGCTACTTTACCTCGGTCAGGAGATTCGCATGGAACCGGACCCTCTCGGCTTTCTACACCCTTGTCTGACGCATGACAGGGAGCAGGCACCAGTTTGGACACATTTTCGCATGTGGTTGGTATACCGTCCTCCACCGGCAGTGGTTCGACTTTATTGTCTCGTTGTGGAGTTGATTTACCAGATTCACTTGTATCGCTTGCACATTCTCCCCAGAACCATGGATTGTGACTTTGTTCCAAAAGCCTGCGCGTCCGTCTATATTTCAATAGTTCTTCATAGCACCCGGAATAGGTCTCCCATTTAGGATCTTTAAACTTTTTCATGTATTCCGACCTAATCCTTTTCGCCACCATGTTGTTTCAGTCGTTTCTTACAACTTCTCAAGTTGGCTTCCACTGAAAAGAATACATTTATTTAGAATACATTGTAGCTTATTTAAGGAATCACAATCAGCTGCAACAAGTCCAAACTATTTCCTTAACCGACTCTCTCGCTCTTAAGCACGAAGAGTTTTTGCATTCTCTGCCATTTTAGTAGGCCTGCGACGATGTTTTTACTTCTCCCACCGCCATACATTCAAACCAAAACATGTAAAGGAAGTACAGGCCTCTTGCAAATGTAAACCAATCGCTGAGAAGCTGGGGTAAACACTCTTCCAGCCTCTCTGGCAAAGACGTCCGCCCACTTTAGACATGGCGTCACGCAGAATACAATATTTAGATAAATACCAATCATTTGATCTGTCATATAGGCCTTAAATATTAACAATACTATAATTTAACCGCGCAAGAATTCTTAAACAAATCTATTTGACGAATTAAAAATACATACGCTGATATGGGCATGCTCCTTCAGGCGCGGAGGGTAATCGTGGATTCGAAGATTTTATTTTTAAAAGCCACCCACACAATCGTTGGGATGCGATGAAGAAAAAAAAGTAAATCGCCATTGTAACGACACGGTCTTCAAAAGGGGCTAAATAAATGTTTGACTAATTTTAGCCACAAAATGAGACACTTATTATCCGCTTTGGAGCATTGAAGAGCTCTCAAAACACCTTGCAAGTGTGCGTAACGCTAACCTGCCAACCCTGACAATCGCATTCTACAACTCGCTGGCAACGCTTGTAAATCTGGCAGAATAAAATGAAAATGCAATCAGGTATCAACATTGCGCTTTAAACAGTCAATATAGTTAAGCTACTTACATGTCCAAATGATAAAGCGATGAAAAGTGACAGATGGCGTTTTAGGCGTACACACATTCGGATTGAGTGTAGCTCCTCCCGGTGGCTGAGTTGGTAGGCAGAGATTTGAATTGCGTCAACAGGTGGAAGATTTTTCAGCCACTTAAATCAAACTAAAAACGAAAATCGAGCATTCAGTCGAAATTAACTGAATATGATGGGTTTGAAATATCAATTCTCATGTATATAGCTTAAATTATTGTTGGTCAAATCGTCTTTGGAATTTCTTAGTGGGAAAAATCTCAATAATATACAGGAACAAAATATCTGAAAGCCAGTGGAAAGCATTACCAGCATAAACCAACCTGCATAAAGAATAATAAACCAACCTGATTATAGACAGCTGGATTATATTTGCCCAGTTTAAACAAGATAATGTTCCACATAGCAATTAAACAAGCTAGTGGCTGTACAAGTCATCTTTATCTTATCTTGACAGATATTTGCAGTTTGTTTAATATAGCAAAGTATATCCCAACTAGCTATGTCAGTGATCAGAACTGCGGAAGCTGAGCCATGTCTGTCTCAGGAGGGCCCCTCTACACTCCTCAGAAGAAAAGCACACCAAGCACATTCCACTAATGCCAGCTTCAGGAATCATTTTTCATTCTATTATTGTGCAGCGGGCCATGGTGAGAAAGAAGTGTTTGTTCAGAAATACACATATTATGAACCTGGTGAGCAACAAAAAGGCTCTCTGACTAAAGCAGGGATCATGGAATTATTATGTAATAAGTATTTGTGTGTGTGTGTGTGTTTATGGATGCATTGTGCATGTATGGATACATACCATGGATGTTGAGGTTAGAGTGTTTACTTAATATTCAGATGTTGATAAGATTTGTGTTGGCACTCTCAAGATGCTCAATTTCAATTTACTGTTGACAGACGTCTCTCAAAAATACCAAAGAATGGACTTTAATAAATAATATGTATGTACATTTACATTCTCTTGTTAGAGTAACATGATTTTTTCATTTTTTTTTCATAGTTTTTGCATTGTTCATTGATCCTTGCAGCATGTCCATCAAGTAACACATTGTATCATATTGTTCCAGAGCTTTTCCATGACAACAATGTGTTCTGACACTGTGCCATTCCAAATATGCAGATGAGCAGTATGACGACGGTGGATTTAGAAGCACTTGCGGTGGACAATGCTGGGGCCTGCCTCATCGTATTCCTGTTTGCTGATCCACATCTGCTGGAAGGTGGACAGGGAAGCCAAGATAGAGCCACCGATCCAGACGGAGTACTTGCGCTCAGGTGGGGCAATGATCTGGAAAAAAATTGAGTGTGTTTAGACATGGACTTGGATCACAACACTATATGTCACCGAATACCAGTCAAACTGATACCAATATATACGTCAATATATATGATCAATTCACCTTGATCTTCATGGTGCTGGGAGCCAGGGCAGTAATCTCCTTCTGCATACGGTCAGCAATACCAGGGTACATTGTGGTACCACCGGACAGGACATTGTTGGCGTACAGATCCTTACGGATATCAATGTCGCATTTCATGATGCTGTTGTAAGCGGTCTCATGGATACCAGCAGATTCCATACCTGTTCAGGGTAACATCAACATTTGCATTCATAAGAAAAGTGTCACTGGGAGTAACAGTGATACTGACATGTATCTCAATAAAACCAATTACGCACCAATAAAGGAGGGCTGGAAGAGGGTCTCTGGGCAACGGAAACGCTCGTTACCAATGGTGATCACCTGGCCGTCGGGCAACTCGTAACTCTTTTCCAGGGAAGAGGAGGAGGCAGCGGTGGCCATCTCATTCTCAAAGTCCAGAGCCACATAGCACAGCTTCTCCTTGATGTCACGCACAATCTCACGCTCAGCTGTAAGAGAAGCAAATCATTAGCCATGAAAAGAATAGAATATGACATGTCAACATACAAACATGTCCACATATTGCAATAACTACAGCATGTCAAAATCGAACACACTAACTGAGACTATTGCTAACATTCCATTATTGAGTGTCATTTCACGAGCTTAGTTGAAACTTGTAGCATTTGAGTTTTATTTTTTAAACACAGCAATGCTGCATCCTTCCATTAACTTGCATTGCATAGCATGTCATGTGGTATCACATGGTAGCACAAGAAAACTTGATCCAGTTAGTTAGCGTGCACACTTCAGGACATATCTAGACAACATAGAGCATATAGGTGCAACTTCAAAAATGTAAACTATGCTCAGCTTCACACGCAGGAACAAGTCTCACCAGTTGTGACGAAAGAGTAGCCACGCTCTGTCAGGATCTTCATGAGGTAGTCGGTCAGATCACGACCAGCCAGATCCAGACGCATGATGGCATGGGGGAGAGCATAACCCTCATAGATGGGGACATTGTGGGTGACACCATCACCGGAGTCCAGCACAATACCTATGGCATAATAAATTGCATTTATGAGTTCAAAACAGGATTTCATTGGCTTACCTCACATTAACATAAATAACACAAATTTAGAAAGTCATTTTTAGACTAAAAGTTTA
Organism: Limnothrissa miodon; assembly: GCA_017657215.1. Lineage (NCBI taxonomy): Eukaryota > Metazoa > Chordata > Actinopteri > Clupeiformes > Clupeidae > Limnothrissa > Limnothrissa miodon. Next base: position 419,028 of record JAGFZM010000021.1, read on the forward strand.
CAGAAATACCAAAGCACTAGATTTCAAAGAAAATAATATAAAAGCAGCAATAACTTATTTAGTGATTAAAATGTTGTATTGTGTGCATAAAGCGAAAAGGTTTTCCTTTTTCTCACCAGTGGTACGACCAGAGGCATACAGGGACAGCACAGCCTGGATGGCGACATACATAGCTGGGACGTTGAAGGTCTCAAACATGATCTGGGTCATCTTCTCACGGTTGGCCTTAGGGTTAAGGGGGGCCTCAGTGAGCAGAGTGGGGTGCTCCTCAGGGGCCACACGCAGCTCATTGTAGAAGGTGTGATGCCAGATCTTCTCCATGTCATCCCAGTTGGTAATGATGCCATGTTCAATGGGGTATTTCAGAGTGAGGATACCTCTCTTGCTCTGAGCTTCATCCCCCACGTAGGAGTCCTTCTGACCCATACCCACCATGACACCCTGGGAGACAAAAGCACTGTGAGCCACTCCAAACCATGATTATAGGCGTAAACATTAGGCTACTTATATAAAATATACTGTGAGATATACTACTGAAATATTTTATAAGACAGCAATGATAGCACTATACCTGGTGACGAGGGCGACCAACGATAGAGGGGAAGACAGCCCTGGGGGCGTCATCGCCGGCGAAACCAGCCTTCACCAGGCCTGAACCGTTGTCGCACACCAAAGCGGTAGTCTCATCATCGTCGCACATCTTGGCTGGTTCTGATGAGTCAGAGCATAATAGGTGTACACATTCAATTGGCATAGGTCACGTTAACTACGAAGCTCTAAAACAACCCTAACATAAGACAAGGTTGGAGCGTATGACATTTAACATTTTTAATACGTTTTGTAAATGTTTTAAGACAAGAAACATTGGAAAGAAAGTAAACATTAGTAGATTAGTATAAATATAACGAGTAAGAGGGTCAATGAAAAGGAGGGATGTTGGATGAGGAGAGAAAGGGATGGAGACTCAACAGGTGCAGAATCTTGTCGGTAATATGATCTCTATATATTTTTAGATTTCCCCATTATTGGATCATAGCTGAAATTCTTTGAAGGGGTTTGAAATGCCTGCCAATAGACTATACTAAAGGAACAGCTTTTGCGTTGCATTAGCACTCTACTAGACTTTACCTTACTGCAATAAAACACACCTTGCAGGCCTAATTCATCAAGCGGTCATCAAAACGTACTTTAAGCCAGCATCTGCTATGTCGTTGATAAGTGTTAAGTTTCACAAATAATTATAATGTAAATTGCATTACAGTCTGTTGAACAGTAGGCCTAACTATGCAATAATCATTTTTAAAACGTTTTTTTTGCTAAGTGTAGCAACATCCAAATTCCCATTCTCATTTCCAATTACTTCTCAAATATGCAGTAGCCTAACACAGCAATTCAACTCCAGCCTCCTACCTTGTTGCTGCCGGGGTCTTTAACGAAGCTTGTGCAAAAGGCTACCGCTGCTGGTTCCCGCTACGGCAGGACAGTCACCAAGGAGGACCTTATATACGCGCCGGCTTTGATTTTTTTCAGATCTGTCTCACAGACCATTGAGGATGGCTATGTTTCTCTTGGAATATTTCCCAGCGTTCATCCATATTAGGTTCTTGGAGTGTCAACGTATGGGTGCGTAGTACTCAAGCGACATGACTCCGTCGCTTAGAGGGGTGCGCGACTGCCCATAGAAGGTATTCGAGTCATGAATTCAAGCCACGCTGTGCGGTCCGTATATGGAGAGTGGGATTTTAAGAACGTTGATTCATGGTTCTTCATACAACAAAAAGAGCTTCTCTAACTTACTGCCTTGCCTTAAGAGAGTAAAGTCCTCAACGTTCTGTTGTTTGATACCGGTGACCCAAATATTCTGGAACCACAACAGCAATTTAGGGAAAGGACGGAGGTAGAGTGGCCGAGGTTTCCGTTTTTTTGTCCTGAAGCTTGTTGCGGCAACCTAGTGGGCCAGCCATAACCTAGGATATTTTTTCACTTTGTGAAAAATGTATAGGTACATTTATATATATGTAGCCTATGCATTTGTATTGGGGGACAACACGATGGATGTAAGGATACCATGAACTGATGAGGAGATGGGATGGAATTTACATTTACGTGATGGGTGAGCAGCTGACAGTGTGCAGCCACCATCCAATTTACAGAAAGTGAAATAGATATAGAGCTCTCGGTCAACACACAGGACACAACTGAAGAAAAAAAAACTTCTCAGATGTTTTATAGTTGTCTGATAAACTTTCCCCTTCATCCAGGCAACTTTGTGAAATGCCTATAGCCTACAGTAGGCCACAATGTTTGTGCATGTACTGGATGTGGCTGTTTAATTTGGCTGACCAGGTGCTACTGGTTAGGATAACAATTGCCAAGTTTCAGTTAACTGTTAGCCTTGTCTCAAGCCTCCTGGTCAAAGGGAGTGAAGTGGAGGGGCGTGGGGGTGGAGGGTAATCTGCTTACCCACTTGACTGACCAGAGGACCGCTCCAGCCCAAATAGGGTAGGACTGTCTTCACTAGAGAGGGCACAAAAGCCACTGTGGCAACCAGTGGTTTCCAGCTGATGGATAAATAGGCCGACTAACACACACTAAACTGGGTCAAGAAATCAATGTTGTGATGTTCTGAATAATTCTACAGAACACATTTAGCTTTTCCATATAGACTTGTCGTATGTTTTGTCTTCATCACTCTTCACTTGGTGTGTAAGTGTACAATAAAGACTTAACGGTGGTATTCTTTTGCACACCTCCTCTGAGTGATTGACACTGCCCACCATGCCAGTCGAGGTAATGTGTGTTGTAAATCAGACTGATGATCTGATGCAGTCTATAAATGTGGAGAATCTTTGTTATTGGGCTATTGTGTTCTCCTTCATCAACACAATAGCTCTAATGTTGCATATTAAATATTCCGGTATGACACCGGGGCCCTCTTGTGGTACACCATAACATTACATTGTAATAGAGTGGTAAACAATGTAACAGTGAAGAAGACAGCAATTCATTTAATGAAAATTCAGCAGAACATTTATATTTTATACTTCAGCACCTAATAATTTATCTCTTCATATATTGATTAAATAATTTCTCAGCTGATACAATAAAAATAGAGACATGGATTGATATGACATTTAACATAATTCTAACATATACTTCTTTGTTTAAGATGATGAGCGGTCATTAAACTGTGTGTCATCCAAGCCAGTGCAGAAAGTTGCTCTGTTAAAATGAACTATAGTCTTCTGTGCTCACTCCACTCTTACATGTATAAGAACGTAGAGTTTGTCCTTGCTATTCCCCATCCACTGGCATCAAACTTTAGTGTGACCACAAAGCAGCATCAGAAGACATACACATATCATTTGCATTCTAGGCACAAGACATACATTTTCTATAGAAAAGTAGGTGTTTCTGTATAAACTTCAGTGAAAGTGTGACATACTGACCATGTGACACTGTGTGTGACTACACACACACACACACACACACACTAACAAAAAACAACATTAAAACACTTGGCTACAGAATAAAACATACAGAAAATTGATCATATTTTTCCATTGTTAGACAATTTTGTCATCAAACCAATTGAAGTTTGGCTAAAGTTTGATCATCCAGACAGTCCGTGTCGCTGCCTAGTCAAGGCGACATCTTCAGGCAGCAGCTGCTCAGTGCACTATTTGGAACCTGACAGGTTAACTAATCTATCAGCACTTGAGGTTGAATCATCCTTAAATGTGCAGTCATGCAGCATACTTGCATTTTCTTGCAAGTTGTTGAGGGTCGGTTAATGTAACGATCTCTGGACTAAGAATTTTTTCCAGAAAGTAATTTTCTGAATTCATGACCAACTGTTCAACTCATCTCAACTTGGAATGTTGGACAGGGACTGAAGAACAAGTATGTTTTTTTTTCAAGGGCCTACATAACACATGATTGTATTGTGGTGTAATTAGGAAAATCAGGTTCAGAATCAAATTAAGCATTCAAACCTGGCAAGTCAATGCTTAGTGTTTCTAATCTTCAGAAACTATACAGTAGCTTTCAAGTTTTTGGATACAACAAAAATATACACTTTGTGCAGTCATAAAAAAATTCAGGCATACTGCGAGTGTCTCTTCAAGGAGTCTCATAAAAAAAAAAAAAAAAGGAAATCAATAAGGCGGGTTTTCTGAGTGGACACAGGTTGACAGATGTGCACAAGTGACATATAATTTTCCCTTCAGTATTTTTGCTGGGGAGTGGGTATTCAAGCACAGTTCATCTTCCTGTCCCTTGGCAAAGTGCACTTATTCAAGCACTTGTTACACCATTTCGAGCATACATTGTCTCTGTATTCAAGCCCAATTCAGGTAGGCTTAAGCCAGGGATCATCTTGTGCAGGTCTGCCATTTCTGAAGTGACGTTCAGTTTAGTGTCTATTATGTGCCTTTTCCGACCTACTTCCTGGTGCTCCCAGATCCAAGTGTCCACCACCAGTCTGAGCTCCTGGGGACCGTTTGAACCTCATAGGTCCGCCCACCCAGATTTAGCTGATGCCATCTGAGGGGTGAAGTGGAGGTGTTCACTTATACAAGGCCTGCTTCTGCTCTTCCTGCATGAAAGCCTGCTTCTCCATGAGCTTCCGGAAGAGTCCGTTGTGGTTGGCGAGCAGCTCTGCGTGGCGGCCGCATTCAACAACGCGGTGCTGGTCCAACACGGCTACAGCGTCAGCGTTCTGGATGGTGGAGAGCCGGTGGGCAATGATGAGTACTGTTCGGCCCACCATCAAGCGCTCGAGCGCCTCCTGCACCAGATACTCATTCTCCGCATCCAGAGCACTGACACCGGAAGAGAGGAATGGAGGGATGAAAACAGAAAGAGAGAGAGAACAAGAGATGGGTGAGAAAAAAAGATGTAATAATTGTACAATATTAATGTCCATAGGAGTTGTTTTATTATTTAAATTGACCCATGAACATGAAACAAAAAACAGACACACAAACTCGCCTACCTTGTAGCTTCGTCAAGCAGGAGTATCTTGGGGTTCTACAGAAAACAGAAAAAGGTTATATTAAAACAGAGTGTTGTGGGGATATTAGGATAGTACACACATTTAGTAGAATCACTTACCTTAAGTAAAGCTCTTGCAATGGCAATTCTTTGCTTCTGGCCACCTGTCAGAGGGGATTAGACCATTGGAGTCAATACCACACAAATTTGAGGGTCAAATTCTCACAAAATCCAATAACTACAAATCACCTAGTTAGAAAATTAGGTTTTTGGTGAATGTGTCTAATCAAAAGCTAATGTGATAAAGTGCTACAAATCTGGTTAGAGATTTGAGGAAAGACCACAATCATTTGAAAGCTTAAATATTAGAAGGTGTAATTTCAATTCCACAAGGAGAAAAATATATTTTACTATAATCCTCCTCTTGCTATTGTATCCGCTCTTTAAAGAGGCACTCAGTAAGTTTGCAACCATTTTTGTGGTCATAAAATCACTTAGAAATCGTTTTTTTCTGTTAGACTGGTCTGTTGTGTCGCAAACCGCTGTACAGCCCTGTATAGTGAATACGGAACTTGCAACTTCTGAGGGAGTGTGCACTACAGCAATACAGTTAACTGTACAGAGCTCCCCCTACAGGTTTGTGGCATTTAATGCAGGGTTAAAAAACAACCTCTTTAACAAACAAAGTATGTTTTCTTAAATTATTTAAAATACTTTTTCCCTTTCAAGTACAGGGACTTAGGAAAGATTGTTATACGATATACCTCGCACCAAAAAAGGTTTGTACTCTAAGTTGTAAGTTTGTACTTATTTGTGAATAGAAACGATAACATAGAAATAATAGTCAACAACATTCAAAGAATATCCACAGTGAATACTAACCTGACAGAAGAATGCCCTTCTCCCCCACCATAGTGTCAAAGCCTTTAGGGAAGCCTTGGACAAAGTCGTAGGCATTAGCAAACTGAGCAGCACGATGGATGTCCTGAACTGTGACACTTTTTGGACCTGCTGCACCATAGGCTATGTTCTCAGCTATGGAACAGGAGAAGAGGACAGGCTCCTGTGCCATTCAGACACACACACACACACACACACACACACGAAAATGATTAGCATGTAGTGCATAACAGGTTATGTATTATTTGCACTTACTGTTATAAACAACAATGACCTGTCACTTAGTTTATTCATAAGGGACAGTACAGTGTGTCTAAAACCCCAGATTAAGTGCAATGTAGGATATAGAAGTTAATGAAGAAGTCAAAGGAGTTCCCAGTTCCAAACAAAGCCATGGGACAAGTCATGGCAGATGCTCTTCAGCTGCTCGTGCATGCAGGCTGAGTGATGCTGTGTCAGCTGACAACACTGACAACAGTTTACTGTCTACTGACTACACTGACTACCTCTGGAACATTCCTAGCCTCCTTTGTTCATGCTTTTTTGCTACACACGTTGATACACACGTTATCAACAATAAAAAAAATGAACAAGTGGATTTACCTGACTGACTGTTCCAATATGACTCCTCAGCCAACAAGGATTAAGTTCCCGAACATCTCTGCCATCAATAGTGATCATACCTGTAATAGTGGAGGGACAGGTTACGGCTACTATGCTGCCAACAACAGATCCCTTTTAAACAAATCACCAAACACTGGCAATCATAGGCCTATTAAATAGGTTCACTCCCTGGTGTTTTTTTTGTTTGTTTTTGTTTCCAATTAGAGTTCAATTAGAGTTCTATAATACATTTTTCCTTTTTATTTTTATTTTCCATTCTGAAGGGACAGAACTAATTAATTGATTATATTGTTGTACAGTGCATATATCTCCATATTTTTGCCTTATTTGTTTGAAAGACACAATTTCTCCCATTTCATTCGTTAAATCTTTTACAAAGACATCAGGAGGATAATATTGATAATATTGAAAATGTAACCAACTTTGTTCTAGAAACAATGTTTTCCACCTTCAAGAAATGTGGTGATTGTATCTGTAAGAAAGGGTATAGCTTTTTTCTAAACAAAGGATGTATTATTTCTAGCAGCTGGATTGTAAACCAATCTGTATTATGATACATTTTTGGAATATGATGCTTTTAAAGATCTATTCATGCTTCTTAGATTTAGTAAATTCACACCCCCCAATTTATAATCATTATAAAGATATGCTCTTCTTATTTTATCTTTTTTGCCATTCCAGAGGAACTTGTATACTTGTTCTTCGTATTCTTTAAAAAAAGCTTCTGTCGGTGAGGGTAGTGCCAACATTAAGTATGTGAATTGCTACACTACCAGGGAATTTATCAGTGTTGCTTTTCCAAATATTGTTAATTTATTACCTTACCAAGGTTGTAAGATGGTACTTATCTTATTTAACTTGATATTATAATTAACTGTACATATCTCTGCAATGTTCTGTGGTATATAAATACCAAGCATATTGACAGCTCCATCTACCCATTCCACTGGTAAGTTACAAGGAAGATGAAAATTGCTCCCATTCAAGACTCCAAGTCTCAGGATACGGCACTTTTCATAATTAAGCTTTAGACCAGGGGTCTTCAACCGGGGGTCCGCGACCCCTAGGGGGTCCG
>JAGFZM010000021.1:426631-486590 GCA_017657215.1 Limnothrissa miodon
CGCACGTGTATCAAATATATGGACACAAATATTTTGACAGCAATCTTCCACTCCATAGGTGTGGGGGTCCGTGCTCAGTCTCTCTCATAACCAAGGGGTCCTTGAGCTGAAAAAGGTTGAAGACCCCTGATCTAGTGTATCTTTTGGGGCTTCAGATTTGTCCACCAATGCTTGCAAATCTATCAATTTCCTTTTTAATGACGAGTTCTTTTACTCTGCTTTCCTTTTGGCTAAGGGAAGCCATCTTTATCGCCCCCAAAAGGCACATTTGAAGGCTTCCCAAACGATGTGTGGATTAGCTGATCCTTCATTAATCAGGAAAAAAACTGATTAATGAAGGAAAAAAACTAGTAAATTAGTTGTCTGTTCACTATTCAGTCTATATTGTATCAAATGTGCTGTGTTTTTTTGCCTACAGACACTACTCAGTACCCTGAACAACAGTGCTACTGACTGATTCACACTGGATTTCTCCTTGGTCCTTTGTAGGTCAGTCTCAAAGAGCATTAAACTGTAGTCTTCTACCCCATGAGGATGTCGGATTTAAACCTTCCCATGCTAATCCCTGTCCTGCTTTTGTCAGTATATTCAATTTCTTAGTTTGAAGTGTCAAAAGTTGACATGTGTTCACAGACTGCAATAAGAATGAATATTCTCGGTGAAGAAATTCTTCAGCAGCAATGTGATGTAATAACACACACACAGGCAACATCATCTTCATACTGAATATAAAACTGTATTATAAACGGTATTATTTCCTCTGTGTTTCTGCACTACCTGAGTCTGGGTCGTAAAGGCGCAGGAGCAGGGACACCAGAGTGGACTTGCCCGACCCACTGGGCCCCACCACAGCCATGACCGTCCCGGCTGGCACTATCAGACTCAGGTTCTGGAAGATGGGCGCGTCCTTGCGGGTCGGGTAGGCAAAGCTCAAGTTGTGGAATTGCAGCTGCCCCTTCAATTGCTCAGGCTTCAGTACTGTGCCCTCTGAGGAAGGGGTGGGGGGGAGTGAGAACAAGGGATGAAAGAACATGAGGATGGGGAGAAAAAAAAAAGAGGAATGAGGGAGAAATGAAGAAGAGACAAAGGAGGCTTTGTTTCTCTAATTCTTCAAGGCATGACAGTTTTATTACAATAAAAGCTATCAAGTCCATTGCATAAGGTATTGTGAATTGCTACCACAAAAGTCTCTGAATATTGTTAGCGCAAATTTGAAAATTTCACGTTAGACCAGAACCTTGCAGACCTGACGTGACAGGCTGTGAGCTATGAAGTGACAGTCTTGAATATTTTCACTACATCCAACATGTGTCTGATCTTTGTCGTGTGAGATGTGAAATGGTACAGTGAGGCACTAAGGGCAGTTATGCTCACCATCGAGGGGAAACTCAGGTTTCCTGTCCACTAGTTCCCACAGTCGTGCTCCGGCACCAAAACCTTTCATCAGCTCAGAGTAGAAGGAACTGAAACCTGACAGGACAAATCAAAAACGCAACTTAAAAAATCAGTCATGGCCCCAGCTGTGGCGCAACTGGCTGGGGCACCTGCACCGTACGCCGGTGACCCGGGTTTGATTCCCGCCCCGTGGTCCTTTCCCGATCCCATCCCTGCTTCAAGTTAGTAATCTCCTTTTTCAAGTTATTCTCTTCTATAATTTCCTATTTTGCTGTTATTATGGGGCACCGAGTGTAGATTGAGGAGGAAAAATAAACTTAAAAAACTAGAAGATGGCTGCAATGTAACAAAGAGTAAAACACTGAAAGTGTGCGCTGTGTTTATAATGCATTGGTTTATGTTGACCAATGGATTACGTAAATGATTCTGAAATTCATTAATTGGTAACTCAGAAGTCCCCTTTCGCCATGGAGGCTTGGTAGCTATTAAATAATAATATGGCCATGGTCATTAAAGTATACAGCTCATTCTCATAAAATATTTGTACAGACAAAGATCTCTGGTTATGACAGTTTACAGCCTAATTCTTACTGGTTTATTATCATCCATCTTCCTAGTTCTAGGAAAAAGCTAGATAATGTGGCGTGTTCTGCTAGCTCATTTTAGTGCTGGTTATATTAGTCACTTGTCCTGTTTGCCTGATTGCCTAAATAACCGCATCAATACAAGAAGCTGTGTGTGTATGTTTAGTGCGACTGAATCTTTTACATTACCGTCAGACACCAGGGAGGGAGTCATAAGGTAGGGAGTCATAAGCAGGCGTGAACATCTGTCATTAAGCACTATTTAATCATCTTGTTTCCTAGGCTAATAACTTCTACTGGTCTTCATTATCTATTAAAAATATCCATGAAATCTTTGGAAATTCCTGACAAAACCTTTTTTGAGCCATTATTGAGTCAACTAATTGGGCAAAAGTCTAATTCTAATCCACTGTCGTGATATGAAACACAAAAACAAATAAACAAGCACGCACGCACACAGACAAACACACCTGCGATGCTGATGCCCACCCAGAAAGTGTACATGAGGAAGGAGGACAGTTCTCCCACGGTCATGTGCTCACTGGCAGTCAGCAAGCCTCCTTTGTAGAGTACTGCCAGGATCATCATGTTGCCACTGAGACCAGTCTGATACAAACACATACACACACACACACACACACACACACACAGATAAAGCACTCAGGTGAAGCCATTAGATTAGTTAGACACAGGTAAAGCCATTAGATGAGTTTTGGCAAGTTACTGTCTGGCCAGCTCAAAACCAAGCGCTCCAAACAGGGAGCGGCTGTTCTGGTGAATAAAAAGGTGTTGGGTTCATGTTACTCCCCTTGTAGAATCGACCGCCTGAGACAAAAGCTGCTGCATGTGGCTGCGCTTGACTACGTGAGCGAGACTGGAGGGTCCTTGACACCTGAGGGAGTTTGAGGCGGAGTCGCGTTAAGGCCACTCACTCACCATCCCAAAGAAACCAGCCCTCATCACGGCCTCCTTCTTGGCCAGCTGAAAGACGTGGTCGATCTTCTGCACGTACTTCTCCACCTCGCTCCATTCCTTCCCGAATGCTCGCACCGTTCTCATGTTACTGATCCTCTCTTCTGCCAGCTGAGACGGGGGGGGAGGAAAATAGAGAGAGGGGAGGAATAAAAGGGCCAGTTGAAGAGAGACAGAGAGCAGGTGAGAGGGATAGTAAGGGAATGTGAGAGGGAGAGAGAGAGAGAGAAAGTGTGTGTGTGTGTGTGTGTGTGTGTGTATGTATGAGATGGAGAAAGAGGGAGAGAAAGAGAAAGTAAAAGAGAAAGTGTGTGTGTGAGAGAGAAAAGAGTAAGAGAGAGAATGTGCGTGTGTGTATTTGCAGGAGTAGGTAGGAGAGTGAGAGATGTGACAAATGAAAAGGGGGGATGGGGGATGAGAGAGAAAAAAACAATTTAGGAAAAAAAAAACAATTTAGGAGTTGTTTGTCAGAGAGATCATAGCAGCTTTCAAAAATTCTACTTGCATTTACCTGCGTGGCTTCAGCCAAAGAGTCCTGTGTGCGTTTGGAGATGGAGCGCAGGTATCTGCCATAGATCACTGCCATGGCGGCCATGGGCGGCACAATCATCAGCACAAACGTAGCCAGACTGGGAGAGACGTAAAACTACAAGGAAATACGTGAGAAAAAGAAACACAATGACGTTATTGTCTTCCTGGTAACAATCGGAAAGTTCAGGGTTGGTTGCTCTTTCGTACAGTGTGTCTCTCCCATGCTCACTGATGATGGATTTCCACTGTTATAAATGAAAGCAATGGCCTCAAGTGCAACTGCAGCTAGACAATACACTTACAGAAATAGTTGAGTCACAACTATTGCTAGCCTCATCCAGGAAACAATCTAAATATTTGCTTATTGTAGTGAGGTGGTTAATGCTAGAAAGGGCATACAAACAAAAAGTCATAAGAGTATTTATGTTATTGTATTGTACAGTCTTGTTTTTCCACTGTACAAAAGAAATGCATATTGGACTGTAAAACCTAATGGTGATTTGTTATGGTCGGTGGTTTTATGTGATTACTGTGCCCCAATAAGCAAAGCTTTTTAGGAAGATGAAGCTGATGATGCTGAATGCAGATTTTCAAACTGTACCGTTCATCTACTATGTGACATCCGATTTTTACACGTTTTATTCGTTTTTGAACTGAGTGGAAAGGGTCTGGAGTATAATGTCATTTGATGGTGATATGTGACTGCCGAGCCATCTGCATTGCTAGGCAACAGAGAGAAAAAGGAGGAGGGAATAGTAGGGGAAGGGCAGAGGAGGGGAGACTCTGCCCACAATCAAATCGGTGTTCGGTCAGTGGTTCTTAATGAAATAAGATGGCTCCTAATTGAGCTGTTTCTTTAACCTTTACTGAAGACGCAGCATTTCATGTTGACAAATGGAGTGCAACAATCTCACTGAATGAACGGTTACACGCTACAGTGGGCCATGTATGAGGGATACAGCTTGGAAAGGATATCAGCCTTCTCTGTTTTTTTTCTTTATTTTATTCTGTAAGTGTAACTTCAGTAACAAGAGTAGGCGAGGTTTCGATTCTAGGTTCTAGTCTTAAACAGAGCTACAGAAATGGCTCTGGCCCTAACCATCCCTTAGGTCATCTGGGGGCCACTTTCTTTAACAGCAGTACAAACATTGTAACACCATGGAAACAAAATGATCAAGATTCAAAAACACCAGCTGTCATCACTGTGTCTGACACACAAACACATGTGTAATTAGGGAGCGTCTTTTAAATAATTCTGTGAAGAATTACCAGACATGTTTCTGAGTAGAGGAACTAAAATCATATCCTGTTACAGGATAAATTATTTCCTGTTACAGGAAAGGAACTGCATTTCCTTATTTGGTAAAAATATAGAACATGAATGTACAACTGGGTTCACTCTCCATCCATCTGTAAGGTCTTTATTACTGACACCAAATGAAGGGGTACTGCACCACGATTTCACCAGTCCAATAAACACAATATTGATTATAGGTATGCCACAGGGATAGCTATGCCACAGAGAATTGTTAATAAGATAATGAATACGAAATACAATTTCAATGTTATGGCCATAAATCTTTGAAAACAAAACTCAAAAACCCTTTATTACTGGTATCATGGGAGCTAGGAATAAGGTGGATAAACAAAAACAAAGCAATATTGTTCTGGTCCCAAAACAACAGTATATCAAGCAATCAGCTTTAGTGGTCACCTTAGCAACAGGTGCTTCTTAGAACAGAGATACCTGATTAGATCCCAGAGGCATGAAACCAAGACAGGTTACTCTTTGCAAAGGGCACACAAGCTTATCTCCACAGACGAGCTTTTAACAGCTCCCGAGGAAATGGGGATTATTGATTAATTTCAAAATTCTTGTTTCTTTGTTTCCTTGGCTGATTTATTTGGCAGGCATTGAAATGTTGGCCTACAGTTAGTTTACATTTTAACAATGATTGGTTCAGTTGTTGGTGGCCTTACAGCAAAGCTGTTAACAAGCTGAACTCCTCACTACTGAATGCCCATGTAGTCATGTAGTATGTGTCCTCTGCTAGAACAGCAATCTAGGTAAGTAAATAAATTGGTCATCAAAGCTTTCCCAACAGCTTACAGTGTTTTGTGCTTATTATGAATTTGTTTAATAATTGCATACAAAAAAGTATTTAGACAGTGTGTGTGGAGTGGCCAGTATTGGCACATGTAGTGTTGTTTTTGGCGGCCTATTTTAATTTTAGTTTAGCTGTCAATTTAGTTTTTTTTTTTAGTCACATTCTTACTCTTGTCAGTCTATTCAAGTTTCAGTCGACTATAAGTCTGAGCATTTTAGTCTTATTTTAGTCAGAATTATCCATGACTATTTTAGCCTAGTTTTAGTCAACGAAGACTGATGACATTTGGTCTAGTTTTAGTCAATATAAATTGTATTTTAGTGGCTTTTTAGCAATGCAATTTTATTTAACCCAGTCAATACAGTATTAGTACCTGGTAGTATATACAAAACTAGATTTTTCTGTTAGCCAAAGCCATTTTAAACAAGGTTCTCTTATTATAATGTTACCTTATAGACTCAAGACTTTTTTTTTACCAACCAAAAAGGTTCCCTCTTTTTCTCCCAAATACTACACTCGAATGACCCACCATCGTCCTTTTGGTGCATATGTAGTTAAGGCCCAATAAGCATACAGCTCTCAATGCGGCCTTTGAGTACCAACAATAATGTGAAAAAAGGCTGTGCTGCTGAGTGACATTGACAGGTATTTGGATCTCTCAGACGTAATCCTGTGGGAATGTATTTGGATTTAATAAAACAGAAAGTATCATCAAACTTTTTGGCACCTAGTGGTCAGAATGTTCTAGCTTTCCTAATTGTCACTCGAGCTGTAGGCCACATGCAGTTGCATGTATGCATATTTCTATGAAATTGGTACCTTATAAGAAGTTGTTGATAATACAAGTTGTTGCTAAGGGACAGTTATTCATATTTCTCCTTTAATTGTGTGTGGATTTTGGAATATTAACACTAATTACCTAAATAAGTTACTTGGCCATACAACTGCTATATTTCTTCAATTTATTTTATTAAATTGCCACCTTCACAAAACAGATCCTTCCTTTTAACTAGTGAAGTGAGTGCTCATTTTTAGTCATATGAGCACACACATCTTTTAGCACAATAGGATCTGGCAATTAGAGCTGTCAGACTCATTCAAAGAACAGAAACAAATGTCCTAAGCAGGAAGCCTTCTTACCATCATACTGACACCCACGCCAGCCTGAGCAATGGAACGCAGGCCATCAGAGAGGTTGTCTGTCAGCGAGTGTCCCACAATGGTTGTGTCTGATGACAGGCGGTTGATAAGTTCCCCAGTGCGCGTCTTGTCAAAGAACCCAACTTCTTGTCTCACAATGGAGGAGAAGAGAGATTCGCGCAGGTTTCGCACAATCTGTTGTCCTGTGAAAAGACCAATACAATCCATCAATCACAAATAACTTCAATACATCACCTCACCTGAAGGCGCAGTTGGCAAACTGGCAACACCATCATGTAAACTTAAGCAGTGCTACCACTGACTAAAAATAACCTTTTACAAGTCCAGTTTTATCCTCAGCAACTTTCAAACAACTGATAAAAGCAGGATTTTTTTGCACGATTACAGCATTGAGAGCAACATAGCTTCAATAATGGTACGATAATGGTATGATGGTGGCACATAGTTCTCTTAGTGGTTTAGGAGTGTGTGCAGAATTCTACCTGATATCTGCATGAGGTAGACCCGGGCAGCATTGGCAGCTCCTCCACACATGAACACTCCAGCCAGCATCATGCACAAGGAGCTCAGGGAGGAACTGAAGTCCGAAGCAGGGCTGCTGTAGATGGTATCGATGACCCTTCCCAAGAAAAAGGGAGCCGACATGGTAACAGCACTGGAGGCTACCAGGAAACCAACAGCCGCTGGGAATTAAATGGGTAGGAGAACAAAAACATCAAACCAGCAAGGTAGATAGTCTCAGCAGTGTAGTTTGAAAAACACTACAATGACAATATATCTAAATATAGTACAAAAGTACTGTTTATAAGCACACAACACAAAGCTTTGTTTTGGCATGTTTTGTCATGACCACAAGATGACCTTACATACTTGTCAAGCGCCATCGCTCCGGGTGAGCTAGTTGCAATAGTCGTTGGATGTCCTCTGATGGTATAGGCATGAGGTTTTTACCAATCTTTGTTTTGTTGTCCTGGGTTTTACTGTCAATGCCATCTTGAGTGACTGGTCGTGAATCAGTGGATGTACTGTAATAGCTTAGCTTGATAATGGACTGTCTCCATCGATGCAGCGGTGCTGAAACCTCTTCAAGTCGGATATAGGGCAATGGCGACGTGACTACCGACCATACCGACTCGAAATGATGAAGTGGCATGGAACGTGCCACTATATATTTTTGCCGTGGTCCTTGGAGAGAAGTACTTTTGACCCAGTATGTCCGATTTTGACAGAAGTGTATCCTGCGCTTCAGGAGGTTCACTGCTGTGCATTCTGTCAATCTCAATAGGAATTTCATCCTGTATCAAACCTCGCTCTTGCATAAAAGTACAATTCAAACTAACTAATACGTCGGGTCTTCGAATATACCATGTCAAAACGTAGCGACGTGGTAACATTACCTGCTCTAAGTTAACTTCGTTTACGTTAGCTTGTTCCAAGTAAAGTGACAGGTCCTTCGTGTAAGCGGCATCATTAGTTTGTAATATTAGATCTGCCCAATAAGAGAGACGCTTCTTTTTGACAGTTATTTCACATTATCTGTTCTTGACAGTCACATAAAAGAAGGGTTGTTGCGGCCAGTTATCTCCTGTCGTTTGTTACCAACGCCCTGTCACAACAATCTGTTTACTGATAATAGTCCTGCTGTGACTGTCGAACATATTCATCTGACACTCTCAAATTAACTACACGCATTCATAGTACTACACGAATGCATACATATCTAGAAGAAAAGCATCTACCATGTCAAAGCTACATTACACAACGAAGACGAAAAGGTCACCCTACCGTACCGTATCATCCGGCGTTCGCAATGACTAGCCACACATAAGCGTGCCAGGCACTCTCAAACCAATGGCCGATCAACTTTTTCAGACATGACCAATAGAACTACTTTTCGTTCTACTCTTGCCAGAGAGTACGAGAAGAGAGAATACGCATAATCTGAAAGACCTTTTTTATCTTTGATTTTATGTATGAATAACAGTTTGTATACACATAACGTTTAAACGCAACTGTAATTACTGAAAATCAAACTCATTAAGGAAAGTCACATGCAGTGAATTGCATTGAATTCAGTAAAACCAAACATTAAAAAATATCCTTAAAATTATATTACCTCATCACACTTTCTCTGCGATTAATCGGTTCATCTCGTGCTCCCTGCACACAGCATTCTTCTCATCGATGTAGTAGTCAATCGCTTAGGTTTGTCTACAGAGGCTAAAGGTTAGAGGTTGAAGTTGAAGCGTCTAGCAACAGATGAGCCACATGTGTAAGAAGGTAGAGATTTGGGAAATAATGTCTTGACTATATCTACTGTTGATTTATGAATATACAAGTACTGTCCAATATTTTGTCGCTGTTAAAGCTACACGGTGTCATGATCAAGGTACTCATGCTCGACAACGAGGCTGAAATGGGAATGCATAGCGTGTGCGATTAACGTGCTAGTGAAAAGAGACGCGCGTGAAGGATTGTTAACTTTAAATAGAGTTAAGATCTCAGATATGGGCTTTTATGTGTTTTAACAGTCTATTAGTAAATAAGGGGTCATCATGGGCGGCGTTAACTTAAAAAAAACCCTCCTTAATATAGGACAATGTCATATCACATTGACATGCTTTATTTTATGAATGTAAACGCATGCCACCTGCATCTGTGTTACTTCCCCCTTACATCTTATAATTGGTTCAACCCGATCATTTCATAGACTGTAAATAAAGTAGCCTACTGTACTGTAATGATGGAGCCAGCTGTAGCACTTTATTGTTAAATATCTCCCTCTGGTGGTTTAAGTGTTGAAATGCAACCTGAGCTAAGCTAGAAATTTAAAAGTTGCCTTATTAGCGTGACTTCAGTTTAAAGAACTGTAACATACTGATATTTCATGCTTTCCTAGGTTGGATAAATTATGGCTGCCATATATTCTGGCATTCATCTGAAACTGAAGAGTCCTCATACACCTTGGACTGACAAATTAAAGCTTGCCAGATTTGCATGGATCTCACCACAGTGTTTTCTTCCGAATAAAGAACAGGTAAAAAATATCTTCATTCTGGTACTTCTGTGGTCAGGGGGTCAAGGCCACACATGAAACTGTTTTCCTTAGCAAAGCATTATGGAGTTTGAATCTCATGGCTTGTGTTATGCTATCCAACATGGTTTTGGCAGCGAATCCAGATGTTAACATTTCTGTTGTTGAGTATACGTATGAGTACATTTTGTTTAACACTTTAGGGATATTCAGTCATTTAACCCATCTGAGAATTAGTGACACATACATAACACACAGTGAGATCGAACACACTAACCTGTAGCAGTGGGCAGCCAGCTGCTGTGGCCCTCTGAGTAACTTACAAGTTAGGTGCCCTTGCTCAAGCTGTGGATGTAAGAAGTGCATGTTCTACTGTATCACTTACCTTACATTAATGGTTGAACTGGCTACCCTTCAGACCCTACATGTTGGCCATGACTGCTCCATCAGACCTTTATGATATTGCTGCATTTAAATGAACCATGTGTACTTTTGTGGCTATTAGAGCCAATTAATTGTATCTGTAATCTTCTATTTGAAACCTGAAAAGCAAAGCATGTTTTCTTTTTCATTGTATGGAAAGCAAAAAAAAAAATGTTTAATAGATATGTTTAATTAGTCAACTCTAGCCAACAGACACACTGGCAGAAAATCTACTTTAGGATTTTGTCTCGTTTATTGTTTGTAATATGTATTTCTCTGTTTCCCAAGGTTCTATTTGACTGGACCAGCCATGCTCTCACTCTCTTTTATAGCAAGAAAATAGACTTGGCACAGGAGGTGGTGGAAGGCTTGTGGGTTTACTTTGATGATATCATACACAGCAAGAAACTACAGAATGTCCTGAGTCAGGGAAAAACCATTAGCCTGCGGATAACGGTGGCACAGGTACTTGCCACAGTATATCGCTTGAGCAAAAAAGTTTTGTGTGATTTTGAAACTTTACTGCAATAGCTGTTTATAAATATACTTTATTAATATATACATACATATACATATCCGTGTGTGTCTGTGTGATGTATGTATGTATATATTTAAATTTACAGTACAGTGATATTCAGTATACAATAATTATTCATATTTCCGTCCCATTTATAGGTTATTAATGACAGGATTCTTGAGCACAGCTCTGGCCAGCCTTCGGCTGCCCTTGCAACTGTGCTGAGCTGCCTGCGTGGCATCCTGTCCTCGCCCGTCCTCTCTGTCACCTACACTGCCAAGTATGAGCTGCTGGGAGAGCTGCTGGCCCGCCTCAGCCACCTGGCGTGCTCCCGGCTTAGCCCACAGCACAGCGGGGAGCCCCTGCCAGCCCACGAGCTGGAGGTGCTGCTGCTGACACTGGGCACCTACCTGACGGTCCAGAAACAGCAGGCCAACACCAACCGCGTCTTCACCCAGGTGACGACCCACCTCCTCCAGCCGCTCGTCGTGCTGCGCCACCTGCTGTCCGCTAGGGCGTGGGCGGAGGAGGATGGCAGCGAGGTGCGGCTTCGACAGCAAGTCAGCAGAGAAATCCGGAGCAAGGTGGATTCTGTCCTGCAGGTGGCACTGTTCTTCCCTGACAACTTGCAGTCGTACAAGGATGAGCTTATGCCCTCCTCGACAGAAGAGCCAATGGCAGGTAGAAAGGGCAGAGGGGGGAAAGGTTTGCCCTCTCCACTTAGCACCATCCTGGAAAAGCTGCGCGCCCCGGGCTCCTTTGACCCAGCAGTGTTATATTCTGTACTGTCCACTTCCCTCCCCCTGCTCTTCAAGTTTGCTCTGGATACCTTCTGCAAAGGTGATGAGAACAAGCTGCTGTGCTTCCATCTCATGACCAAGTTTGTGTGCGCGTTGGACTTCACCAACGACCTGATCCCAAGGGAGACGTTTGATACAGGAAACTGGAACCTCGTGCTGCTCGCTCTGGAGAACCTCCTGAACAGCTGCCTGAGCGGCGATATTTACAACGTGGCAGCCGACCGGATCCAGCATGGCGAGGTGCAGTTGAAATTTTACCGCTGTCTGACCCAGCTCCTGTTCAACAATGCGCAGACCACCACGCCCGCCTGGTACCGCTGCCTGAAGACCCTCCTGGCACTCAACCACATGATCGTGGAGCCCGACCTGGACGAGCTGGTCTCGTCTGTGTGGGTGGACTCCGACTGTATGGAGCCACGTGTGTGCAAAGCGCGGGAAGCCTTGATCTCCGCGATGCTGAACACCTACGCCAAGCTGCGGCAGCTGCCCAGGCTGTTTGGGGAGCTGCTGAGCGTGGTGTGTCGCCCAGCCATGGACGAGATGAGGCCGCCGCTGCTGTCCGAGGCGGTCGGTAAAACCCTGACCCTCTGCCTGATGGACACCCCCATCAGCCAGAGCCTTGAGCTCTGCAAGGTTGTCTTGGAGCGCCTCCAGAGTGACATGTTAACAGACGCCCAGAAGCAGGACGCCACCGACGCTGCCTTGAAGATGTTCTCGCTCAGCACACTCCTTCACGTCCTGTTCTTCGGCCTCAAGACGCTGGACAACGCCACGCCCCTGCCAGTCGTCAGGCAGACGCAGAGGCTCATGGCGGAGATGCTGCTCATGCTGAAGCCTCTGTTGGAGTGGCTTCGAGATGTGCCGCCTTCGGGGTCCCTCTGGGGTCAGAAGGTCAGGGAGGCTAGCCTTTTGCTCACCTACACCTGGGTGGAGGTGGACGCTCTTTACCAGATGCACTGCAGTAAATACTCCCTGTTTGAAGACGCTGGCAGCAGCGAGGTCAAAGATGAAGGCCTCTGGCTTCTCTCAGAAGCACTGGTGAAGGATTGGGATCAGACGGCACTGGAGGTCTACAACCCCATCGGACAGTTGTTCCAGAAGTTTCTGGCCCTGCAGATGATCAAGAAGATCCTTCTGAAGAACAATTTTGCCACAGATGGTATTAGCTTAGATGTGCTTCACAAGGCGACTCGGTTCATCGTTGGAAAGGACGAGTTGTCACCCACCCAGTTAGACCAGCTGTGGGATCTTCAGATCAGCAGTGTGGATGCTGAGAGCTACCCAGCAGCTCATTGGTATCTGGTGATGTCCAACTTGGCACTTGTAGCTCCATTCCTTACTCAGGAAGATGTAGCTCATGTGGCTAGTCTGCTCCTTAAAGGAACACTGTCCGTGAGTGCTGAGAAGCAGGGAGACGAGCAGGGCCTGTCTGTTGCCATCATTTCAAAGCAGCTCTTGGACAGCGTGATCCTAATTGAGTTGCCTTTTCTTCACTCCGCCGTAGTGAGGCGCATCATGCAGAGTGTGACACAGATTTGTGACGCCCAGCGTGTTGGGAACGTTTGTCTGGCTCTCCTGAAAGCTGACGAGGAGTTTAGCAATGAGGGGTGCGATCTGGAGGCGACAACAGACGAGGCTGTGGATGAAGGGGGTGCGGACGTGGCTGTCAGAAAGAGACTGGAGTGTGCTGCTCAGCAGATCTCGACAGCCCTTGCATCTCGATCGCTGAGGATTGATCTCTCCGCAGCACAGGTGGACGACATCGCTTCCTTACTCAGGGTCAGCAGTGCTCTGAATGTGGATGGAATGTCTGTGAAAGACTATGCAGAGCTCTTCCTGATCACTTTCCTTATAGCAACGTGCACGCAGCCTTGTGGCGACGTGGAAGTTAGCACGAAAGTGGCCTTACTTAGAGACACCTATTGTCTGCTGACCTCCCTGCTGACAGGGGGAAATGCCCAGTTCATCCTGAAACTTGCCCATGGAAGTAAACTGCTGGAGGGAGCCGTGACCTCTCTAGTGTCCCTCGCTAACCACGGCCTGTTTGAACATGTCAGCGATGCGGACTGGTCGTCTGTCCTGCAGGCTGTGCGCTGCTTCCTCCGGTGCCTGTTGCAGCTGATCATCCAGCGCAAGAGCAGTGTACGCCTCAACCTGGAGCAGTTCACCTCCTTCCTCCTGGCTCAGGGTGAGGCAGCAAGCAGCGTTGCGGTGACGGCTGCCACTCCTGCGGCGAGGCATGTGACCCTGCAGCTGTCGCTGGCCTCGCTGGACACGGTGGCTGACGTCATGACCTCCAGTCTGGGCAAGAGCAAGCAGCTGGACGAGACGCTGGTGCAGCTGCTGGGGAGGATTCTCGCCGTCACAGGCGCCGTCGTCCAGGTCAGCCTGAGCAGCGGGACGGCGGTGAGGGGGACGGCGGGACAGGCCTTCTCCGTGGACGTGGTGGCGGGGATGGTGCGCAGCGAGCTGGCCTGCCTCTCCCACCAGGCCGAGGAGCCACAGGCTGAGACGCCTTCAACCCTCCTTCACATGGGATTGTACCGGAGCTGCGGCCAGCAGGTCCTTAAGGAGCTGTGTCCTGCCCCGCGCCCCATGGACTTCCTGTTGTCATCGCTGCACTTCCTACCTGCTTACTACAGTGCTGTGGAAAGAACCATAGAGCCAGGGATCAAAGATGTTTTTGTGGATATTTTGCACAATGTTCACAAATTGCTGTCAGGTACAAACCTATTTTTTACATATAGAAAAATGGAATAATTTGAAGTCATGCAAAATCTAATTACACTGGATACACTAGATAAATCCTCACATTATATCATGTCCTTTAATCACGTCCATAATTCACACGAACTTAAATCGGCGCCATTAAATACATAGCCTTTGAAGAACAATTATATACTCTATTCACTTCTGTTTGATGTCAAGCATCATGCCAGAGACAAATGTAATGTCTAAAATAAGAGCCTTTGGCAGTACTGTCGAAACACATGGCATGGCGTGATCTCTGACCCAGCTGGCCATTTAAAAGATGAATCCTTTTCTAATTAGTCATGTGCTCACGTCTCTCGTGTCCAGCAGTGATGGGTCACACTGGTGAGCCTCGCCTCAGGGGTTGCATTGAGCTTCAGGGCCTCTCTGTGGAGATCATCTATTTTTCATCAGCCATAACGGGCTTCTTTTACAATCAGCTAAGCAACTTCTTAATGTTTGTAAACATTCATTGTTTCCTTGCCATAAACATAATCCTCTGCCCAGACAAGGCAGTGTTAGGGTGAAATCCAATATGGGAGCAAATAGGTACACGGTAATCTGATTCTTCCTCTTTGCATGTTCCCTTATACACACTGAATGCTGTAGGTCAGTTCGAGATGTCTGGTTGGGTCAACAATTATGTCTTGTATTACCCACAATCCATTAACCATTTGCTTTCCCATGGTTGGTTTACTCATTGGTCTCCATGTCTTTTTCTCTCTCTCTGTTTCTCTTTCTGTCCGACCTTCTCAGCCTCCTGGTTGTCTCAGGCTCAGCTTCAGCAGCTGCTGACTCCAGTGAAGGATCTCATTGGTCAGCTAGTGGCCACAAGTTCCCTGGAGCAGTTCCACCCTCTCCTGCTGCTGCTGAGGGAGGATTTGGAGGGGTCAAAGGTCACTGAGGGAAACCACAGGGTGAGTACAGCCTTGGCTGTGTCTTTCAAGACCAAGTTTGATCTCATTGCTTCAGTCGCTCATAGCACAGTCTGATCCAAAGTGACAGCTGGCAGTTGACAAATGAAATTCAACTCAACTTCAAAATAGAAAGGAATCACATTTTAAAAGATAATTTTATCTTTTTGTTGTGAGATGGTATTATTTTACAATTTATGGTGTGTAGATACTATTTTGTGTCATTTTTCCTGTCTAATAAGATGCAAAGTTGTAAAAGGGCGAGACTTGTAGAAGGGCTTGACATTTTTTGACACAGAGGTGCTGAATCAGCCACAGGGACTTAATTTTCTGCCTGCCATGTCTCGTCACTCTTGTGGCAGTTGAGTAGTCAAAATATTATGAGCCCTTCGCTGTCGCAGACAGACAACACCCACCCTGCCACCCCCGCCCCTAAGATATGAACTGTTGTGTGTCACAGAAAGTTTTCTCAGCGGTGACCATCACCGGGCTGCTTGCCAGCTGTGAGCTCCCAGAGTCCTGCTCCAAGGCATTTTGGCTCATTGCTCCCCAGATCATATCAGCCTTGGTGGTGAGTATTTTGGCTAATCTTTAAAAAAAAAAAAGAAATATTGTATATTCTTATTGCCTTTTTTATTTTTTTTTTATTAGACCATTTCTGGACTAACTTTTGATTTAGGTAGAAGACGAAACCGGAGAAAAATGTGTTTTCAGTTTATCTCAGGAAAGCCCAGGAGCAGAAACCAAGCATGGAACACAAATGAATCACAGCTCTTTTTTTCCCTCCTTCTCGCCTCCTCTTCTAAAAGGAGGGAGTGAGAAGTGCCTCTTCCTTCCATCTTGACATAGCCCAGACATTTGTATGTGCTTGGGTGAAAATGCCCATCTTTCTGTCTGGCACAGCCTCAGTACAGAGCCCCCAAACAATCTCCCAAACTCATTCCCATCCCATCAGGTAAAGTCACAGAGGGAAGTGGCTGTCCTACTAGAAGTGCTACCTGTCTGCTTCTATTAGGCATCGCTTCTCTGTTCACTTTCGCTCAGCGAAAACAAAAACAGGAGTATTAGGTCAAGCGCAGCAGTGCAAGACAAGACAACCAGTCAAGGATAGATAGTAGGTTGCTTACCTGCCTTGTTTCAATTGTGTCACTAATACAGTATTATACAGTGTGTGTGTGTGTGTGTGTGTGTGTGTGTGTGTGTGTATATATATATATAATATATATATATATATATTAGTTACCCTCTTAACTCTGACCTCTCTCACCTCGAACTCTGACGTCAAATGAGTGGCACATAGAAAAGCCAACACGCCCTCTTGTGGATGGAAATGAAAATGGTAGGGAAGTGTCACACTGCTGTGTTTGAATACATTACAAGAACCAAGAGATCCATTCCTTTAGATGCTGTGTTTGTGCTGACACCTCAAGCACGTAAGCATTATGCACTCAAGCGCATAGAGGCCTGACGTTCACAGTCTAAATCTGTCAAAGCTCCTGAAAAGTACCTTTCATGTCAGTTTCTAGAAAACTCTTTGGCCTATGAAATACAGTCTGACTGCCAGACTGGCCCTTATTCAAGAAGAAACTCCACAGAGCAGACTCTGGGTGCAGACTTACATTTAAAACTGGATCAGAACTGTTCGGGCGTCATTTGTTATGTTTGTCTGAGTGGCTCTTTGTATTTAATAAAGTGCTGCCAGTCAAGGCCGCTTATGTGAGCCATCGTTACTGTGCGTCAGCTGTGATCATTTGTCCACTTCCCCTCTGGGTCTTTTAGTCCATCTGTTTTCAGCATCTCTTTTTGAAACTGTACCCCACTAATTACGTTTTCTTTCTTAGCGTCTGTCTTGCTGTCATTTCTTGTATGAGTGTTTTTCAGATTTCTTTTCTTTTTTTAAGCTATACTATTCGGGTAATGAAGTCCATAAGTTGTCAGTGTGTTTGGTTTCAGTTTATAGTGAGGGTTTCTGGGAAGGAGCCTTCACTGATCTCTACTCTCACCATCCCGACGCTGGAGGCTCTGTCAATGATCCTCCGTCATGGAGAAGGACTGCTGTCCAATCCACATCATGTCACCATTGCTCTGGGGGCCACACAGTTTGTCTCTCTGGAGCACCTCTCTGCCCAGGACTACCACGCAGCCTTCGAGGCCATCCATGAGGTGCTGTTTGCCATCATTCAGTGTCATAAGCAGGTGAGCACAGCTCTGGGTTACTTGTGTTTCGTCTTGTAGACTTGGGAGACCCTGGGAGACAGACACCTTATTTTCTATGACAAATGTAATACAAATGTAATTTGTGCACACAATTTCCATTTGAAAATGTTGTCTTGCCTCGGTATTCAGTGAGTTAGCTTAAGCTGTTGATTTAGGCTAGTTTACTTTAGTTTCATTCTATTTGTACCCTAGACAAGTATCAGTGCTGTGATGGAATATAGGTTACTTTGGTCATATGTCTTGTGGTGCATGTGCAATGCAGACAGTTAGCTATTTTTGTCTATGTGGCACCGGGTGTGAGTAACTCAAAAATATAAATTAAGCAAGCTTGTCTGTGCACATGTGACATTTCAAGGCAAAAATCGGTCAATGACAGATATGGGTCACCCACAACCACAAATACTGACAGCCAAATAGAAAGATAAGATTGGGTCACTAAATTTGAAGTACTTGTATTATGTACTTGTATTTGGAAGACAATCCCAATATTCATGAATGTGTGCACACCATGACGGTGTAGCGAGAATAAAAAGTTACGTGCAAAACAAAACAAAACAAAAGCAGTCCTAAAGAGCCCAAGAGTCCTAAAACTGTCTCAAAACTGTAGAATACTGTAGGTGAATTCAAATTGAAAATCAAACCTGCATGTTTTATACATCAATGAGAACCCAGGCCAAAAATAAATGCATTAACAATATCTGCAACTGTTCATCTATGTTTGCCAATGAAAACCCTTCAGGTAAACTGGCAAAAGGCGAAAAGAATGCATTTTGAATAAATTACTGTTTGAAACTGTAGGCCAACAATTGAAGTCTTGAATTGCAATAACATTGCCATCTCTTCAAATATAGGGGTTTATAAATAGTGGTGATATGATTTGTTCTATGTGCAGGTGGAAATTTTGTCTGGGAAGCTGTGCCATGTCAGATTTGATTTGTCTGGAACTGCAGCAAGTAAAATAGCAGCAACAACAAAAATAAAATAGCACATAACATAGTTTTCCTTTTTAAACAGAGCTGCTTGTAGACAATAATGGTGTAAACCAGCATCTAAAATGCAAATCATTGAAAAAATCATCATCAATGTCTTGGGATTGTTGAGGATGTCATGGTAGTTGAGGAATTCTTGTTTTTTTTTTCTCATATAAATTAATATTTGTATATACTTTTTTTAGTGACATTCAGTCTCATAGTTGGTTTCCGGGTCTTGTGCGCAAAACAAATAATTTTTTTATGTAGTCTTTTTGTTCGCATCTTGGCATTTATTCTCTTGTTTTTGTGTGACCTTTGCCTTTAATCTGGTTTACTAGAGTGAATGATTTCTTGTTGCCCTGTTTTTCTGGAGGCATGTCCTCCCCACAACAATCAGAATCAGGCTCTGGACACATCTGCTTGAGGTGGTCTTCTGCACCAACAACACTTTTGTTTTCATTTCTCTCTCCCTGCTGCTCATATAATGAGACACTGTATTGTATTTGATTCTGCTCTAAAAGATATTGATGCTGAGTTAAACTAGCCCAGATGTGTCTCCGTGCCTGGCATGCCTGGGGATTTTCCAGGGGACGACATGCTTGGGAGCGGTGTGACTCTCTCTCTCTCCCTGCCTGACGGACATGTGGGTTTGGCACATCCCATTAAAATCAGTCACCCCGGAAATCCATCAGAACCTGATTTGGTGCAAATATTTTGTCTCGCCCGTGAGACTGCCCTCTCCGGAGGAGAAATCTGTTGGCTCATTACGGCAAGACCCAAAGGAGAGAGGAGGCCTGCTTATGCAACCGCTCTGTCACCCCAACTCCCACCCCCACCCTCAGCTCGCTTTCAAAGGCATCTCACTCTATTAGCCCTGCCTTGACAGTGGCAGTGCCCAGTGAGGGCTTTGGCCAATCATTCCCTACGAGCTACTGTCTTCCTGGTGGACTAGTGTGCTGCACGCTGTCGGGGAGAATGAAAAGTTGTCCCGAGTGCTTGGCAGGGTGTCACAGTTGGCCTCACTCCACTTAATGATGTGTCTCCTCTTTGCCCGTACAGCTGTCTGTCAGCTCACTCCACCGTTTCTGAGCTGGGTTTCTGGCTGTGGCCCGTCAGCACATCAAGCCTATCCCACTGTCGGCTCATGCTGCCTTCAGGCTAAAGTTCCTCCCCTTGTCTTTGCAGGCAATGCAATGCAATTTTGTGAACTCATGTTAGTGACCATAGATGTCTTGTGGCATCTACGACATTTAAGGAGTTTGTTTCGTCTTGTGCAAAGACTCCATTGTGATGCTGGTGCATGTATGGTGTTAATTAAGATTGTAATTTTTTGGGTTACATCCTTGAACAGGGGACCAAGGCAGCAACCTCAGAAAAAGTGTTTTATTTAAAATTCACAAAGATCCACCAGCCGCTCTAACAGTTATTGGTAATGGGCATCATGACTCTAACAACATGCAAAGTTAACCTCTCAGGTACAAAACACTGTGTGTTCCGTACATTCACGAAGCCCTCTGTCACACCTCAGGAAAATTGGAGTGTCTGGGAGGTGTTCTTAGAGTATGGTGAAGGGACAAGTAAGTGGAGACAGATGTAAGCGAGGGATGGAGAGAGAGGAAAGGAGGAAGAGGGAGAGGGGTACCATGCTGGCAAGGCCCCCGTGCAGCGCATGGAAACCATTAGAGCACTCACTGCTGCCCGATGACTCACAGGCATGTCAAGACACTTTTGGAAATGTGGGCAACTGCACTGGGCTCTCAAAAGCTCAGCGCCATAGATGGGCACAGCATGGCATCCAGGCAGAGTGGCTTCTGGAGTACCTGTGACAGTCAGTACTCAGTTCTAAACCTTTTAACCTTTTTGTTTTTGTGATTTACGATCAAACAAAATTGTCATGTTGGTGGCTTAAATAAGAAGTATTAAATGTGTTGTCTGTAAGGCAATAGGAAGATGCCTTACAACTTGTCTTTGTATGGTAACTAGATAATTCCATCCATAATTCAGTATTAATTTGGAAAATTAATGGAAAAATTATCAAGTAATTGACATCCATATTATTAGCATACTATAAAAACAGCAGTAACCCAACTTGAGGCCATTCTCAGATCTTCTTGTCAGCCCTCACAACCTGCCTTCATAACTGAAATTTTTCAGTACTTTTTAGTACCATAACTGCCCCTGACGAAGGGCACAACCATCAACAAATCATTTCTTGTTTTCCTTTCTCTCTCTGTCCAGGTGATGCTGGCCTCAGCTCCAGCCTTTTTGAAGTGTTTCTACAGACTGGTGGCCTCCATTATATTGGAGGGGAAACAGCGAGGAGAGGTGGAGAGAGGTAAGGCTTTCCTGCTTCCTTACCCCCGGGGATAATGGGCAACTCATGGTAGTCTTCTTTCTAGAGCTCGTTTGCCTCTGTTCTGGCCTTGTGTGTTTGAACGCGCTGCTGTCAGGACACGTTTACCATTGTGTTGGGTGTGTGAAGTTGTCGTGTCGTGGCCCCTGATTTGATGAGTCTCCCCACCTGACAAGCGCATGGAACCAAGCGCTTGGTTCCAGCGACTGATTTCAGGCCTGCCAGTGAGTGCTCTCCTGGGGAGTCTGAGAGTGTTCCCAGCAGCTAATTAAGCCTTATTATGTAGGTACTCACTTGAACTCGGTTGGACAGTGTAACAGCACCAGGGCCTGTCAGATGACCATGTTAAAAAAAAGCTGCAGTGGGGCTTAAATTGGTTGGTGCAGTCATGGACATTTTTTTTTTCTCATTATGAACTTTTTCTCCTGATTCAGAGAGTTGGAATTTTGACATCCATCACACTCACCCACACACGCACATAAATACATTAACACGAGGTCTGTTTACCTGTAAGGTTCAAAGCCCAACAATACTTACAATATTTTGGGGAAGTCTTAATGTGTTTGAGAGAGAGGGGGGCTTAATGTTTTTTTTTTTTAAGCAACAAGCCCACGCATGCATACACACACACACACACACACACACACTTCTACACCTCTCCCTATGGCTTTGTGGGTTGACTCAAACTCTGCGGAGAGAGTCATACAGATGTCAGGTTTTTGTCTTGAAAAGCCTTTTGAGTCCAACTTCACAGCGTGTCTCCCTAGCCAGGGGACTGGAAGACTTTTTAATGTCCCTGATCCATCCCTGATGAATTGATGAATGTCTTCTCTTTTCTTTTTTGTCAGTTTTTTTTTCTTTTTCTTTTTTTTTTAAGATGAAAGTAACTTGCTTCAGAGAGGCTTTACTTCCATGCATTATCACTAAAAGCCCAGGTCCGCACAGTAGACATCAAAGCCCAGCTAGCTTGCTGGAGGTGTCATGGAGCATTCCACCAGGGACCGTTTGTTTTTCACTCTGCTCCTCTCTAAGCTTTATTACAGGAGGAATTTTTCAACACTTCACAGAGATCATTAAGGGCCCACTGCTGAAGTAGAGGGGCCCAGTTTTGTTTTTAAGGGGAAAAAGGAATTCATAGTAAGTATTGTATTGTAGTCTTATCAACAGTTGCGTCTGTACAGAACAATATGTCGTATTTGTGAGTGCCTAATGTACATTCCAACCTCATACATGTGTTATGCATGTGTTTACCACACAATGGAGGGAAATGTAACGATTCCCAAGGGGAAACTAGTGCTGTGACGGATCTCATTAGAGCTTACATTTTAACCGTTCTCGACAACTGTTCCAGGCCCAGCATGTAGCTTTTTAAAAGGAACGTCTTTACCCATGGTCTTGAGGTATTTGAGGTTGTTTTTAAAAAGGAGATGCATTTTTAAATGAAATGATTCTCAGAGTTCAAACTCTGTCCCTTTTCTGCCACAGCTTCAGAGCAGGACAGCGTAGAGCTCGTGAAGTGTGCTCGCCTGGTGGAGAGGATGTATTCCCACATTGCTGCCACCGCAGAAGGATTCACCGTTCTCTCGTCCTTCATAGTGGCGCAGTATGTCAGTGAGCTGCAGAAGGTAAGGTCTAGAGAAGTGGCATACTTCAGCTGGGCGCCAATGCACCAACATTTTTTTATTTTGTTCACAATTTATTGTTGCAATATTCAGTTCCAGTTGCATTTATGTAAAAATAATCTCATTATATTGCTAATGAGGGATGTATGTTAAACTATCTTGTCAATCTAAGAATAAAACCGATTAAGCGGAGCTTTGTTGAAGAACAGTCTAGCCATCTTTCTCCATACAGGCTGTTTTACTTAAAGAAACAATAATTTTAATGGAAACCAGGAGTTAAACATTTTATTTTATGGCCATTATGGTGTGTAGGAGATGTATGACATGTTTACTACAATTCCTGCTTTTTCCCAGCAATCTCTCCTTCCCGGCCCCTCTCTCTTCTTCACTGTTTCACTCATTACTTGACACTCATCTTTAGTCCATCTTCCACTCTCTTTCACTTTCTCTCTCTCCCTCACAACACATACAAGTATGCACTGGCATCAATCTATTCTCCATTTGTCCCCCCTCCCCCAAGTCTCTCTCTCTCTCTCTCTCTCTCTCTCTCTCTCTCTCTCTTTCTCTCACTTTCTCACTCTCTCTCCTGTGTGCTTGGTGCTGAGTGACTCAGTGCTTCTGGTCTCAGTTTCGTCCGCGGCCTCATACTGCACCCATGAAATGTAACACTGTTGCACTTCTCTTTTGCCTCCTGCTTCTCACGTCCCCTTGTCCCCCGACACCAGAACCCCTGTCCCTTTTTCAAATCCCAAAGTGCACCCAGCCCAGGTTCAGCCCACTTAGCCAGGCGTTGAGTTCTGCTGAGTCACAGACACAAAGACACTTTGGACGTGTTACAAATTGCATACTTGCACACTAAAACACT
Organism: Limnothrissa miodon; assembly: GCA_017657215.1. Lineage (NCBI taxonomy): Eukaryota > Metazoa > Chordata > Actinopteri > Clupeiformes > Clupeidae > Limnothrissa > Limnothrissa miodon. The sequence goes on from JAGFZM010000021.1 coordinate 449,850, forward strand.
GTGTTTTAGTGCGTATTGTGTTCACACTGAAAACCGCTGCAAAACTCACAGGATACATTATGACGGCCAAAAAGTTCTGTGTGAAATGATGCAAACCAATCACACTATCTCACTACATCTTGGCTAAGTAGAGGAAAGTGTGGGGCTATTGAATAGTGCTTTAAAATATGATTAATCCCATTCAAGTCCGAAACAATGGTGGGAGTTACAATAACAAAAGTTTAAAGCAATAACAATCTAATTATTTTACTTATGTTTCATACACCAGGCTACTCATGTCACTCTCTGACTAAAGTCATCAAGCTGAATATTTGCAGACAGAACTGCTATGCAATTTACATAGCAGTTCTGTCCATCACCTCCATATTATAAAGAAGGGCTCCACGTACATTGAAAATGCACACTATGCCAATAAGTGTTCAGTGCCCACTGTGTACTACATTCCAGTGCACTTATAGAGATGCCTGATTTGAGACCCAGCTTTTTTTTTTTTCTAAAACCTGGCCAGCCGGTTCACAGGTACTGTCAGTCGGCCAGACACACCTTAGCTTGTTATTTGGCGGCGGTCGGGAAACCCTTTCCACTAAGTTACCCAGTTTCCACCTGGCAGAACATAACGTTCCACTCTGGCTTAAAGCTCCATTCCAGCTTACACAGGTGAGAGAATACTGATGAAGTAGGTACAGGAGAGGACGGGAGTGTGAGCAGGGAAGCTGGTTTTAAACCGAGAGCTCTTGAGTCGAATGACTCCTGTCATGGTGTTTCAAGTAACCGTCGGAGCACTAACATTTTCAGTTCAGGGGGACTATAAAGTAAGATCTCTGCCAAATTGAAACCAGATCTTCATGCCGGCAGTCAACCAGAAGGAAATGGAAAATAAGAGCTCCACAGCTCTCAGCCCTCAGGGAAGAGCAATTCTAATGTGTGTGTGTGTGTTTGTGTGTTTGTGTGTGTGTGCATATATTCACATGGACCATTGACCAAGTATCTATCTATCTCTCTGTCTGTCTATTGATTTTTGTAAAGGTGACTCTCCGCCCTGAAATCAAGGCCCATCTGACGGAAGGTATCTACAGCATCCTTGACCTGTGCGCTGCGCGTGATATGAAGTTCCTGAGCAGCGCCCTGCCGCAAGGCCTGCGCGAGGTGTTCAGTGAGCTCTACGGCACCTACCAGCACTACCATAAAGCCCAAAGGCAGGGAGAAGACAAGTACACAGCCTGAAAGGAATGCATCACATTAGGAGCAACGCAGAACTGTTGTTGAAATCATGTACAAATATAACCCTGTAAATAACTTTTTTTAGATGTTGTATTGTATGAATTGGTTGATATAAAAATATTCTTTGTCTTGTCTTTGTCTCCAATAAATCCTTGCACATAAAAAATGTGCACATGCTGTTTTCATTCAGAGTGTGGTTATTTGTTCAAATTTCTTTTTCATCCTCGGAGATGGCCCAGCAACGTGATCGCCTGTGGAGATTGTTTCCAAATGATGAAGAACTAAAGGGTGATCTACACGAGCCTCCACAGGGCAGGCAGAGGCTGCAGTGCCAGACTCAGACATGTAGTTTTCACAGAGCGGGCACCTTTCCACAGCTCATTTAGCGGCAGCTTTTGAGAGAAATGGCCTCATTTCTTTTGGTTTGATATAGAATGCACTCCCTAGTGCTCTCTCTGTGCTGTCACTTGTACTGGGTATTTTCATAACTGAAGAATTCTGTCATTAGGGGATAATACTTTTCTATGATCACTGATGTCCCACAGTATTTTTAAATTTTAGATTTGGATGTTCATTATGCGTGAATTAATAAAGAAAACTATTTATTTGTTATAATGTGAAGCCATTTGTATCTGTTACATAAATACCTTTGATCTTTGATTATAATATATTTTCCTTTAAATGTATAAATTCTTTTCCTTTAAATTTCATTTTTACTAATTCTCTGAATGTAAGTTTTAATCATTTGTGTAATCAATGTACTACATGAAGGCACCTTGCAAAGACCTGTTTCATGATTGTTTCAGACTGAGAACTGCTCTACATTTTTAGATCAATTTCCACTACATTGCTCTAGTTTCTAGAAAAAAAATAGCACAGTCATTTGCTTTTTTTTCTTCTCAATGGTTTCCCCCTTGCTCCTACAGTTTTGTTGAAATAGCATGGATTTTGACTGGAAAAATATAAGCTGCTTCAAGGGATATTTGAGCATTTCCAATGTAGTGGAAACATTGTGCAGTCAATTACAAATCTAGCCATTGACACATTTTGTTTTTACAGGAAGCAAGATAAGGAAAGTTTTATGGTTTGCCTTAGGAACTGCCCTTCTCAGTTTTCACTAGATTGGGATCAAATCACTCCATTCACTCATTTGCCCCTAAGATGCTGCTTGCTTACTTGTGTGTTTGCGGCCGTTTTCACATTGAATATTTCAACTAATTCAAACCGCAGCGCGCTTAAAAACTGAAGCATAGTGGCACAACTAAATGAGAGTGTTAAGCTTAGACATGGTGGTAGGCCTATTTTTGGTTTACTCTGGATCATGGATCAGTACATCATAATTACCATGTTGTCCCTATGTGTGGGTGTCCCTGGCCCCTCCACCTTCACTAGTAGACTAGAGGGTAAATGTATACATATGGTAATTGCAGGATGGGCTTCATCCCTGTGATTAGGGAATGAGAGGGACTCATGATAATGATTATAATCATGATTATGGAGTGAGAGGGAGTCAGCTTTAGGGGGTAATGATGCTCTACCACTCATTTCATCTGGCTCCAACCCAAAGAACCCAACCAACCTCTTCCCGCTGAAGACTCTGCAGGCCTTCACAGAGAGATTGAAAAAAAAACTATTGTTGTCTTCTTCTATAGTCTCTGGGCCTCCAGGAGAAAAGAGCTTCTAGGTGTGTTTGACCTGGTTTTGGTATGTGTGTATGTGTGTGTGCAGATATGGAAAGAGAGCAGTGTAGCTTTTTTTTTCAAGATTCAAAGCTTACTAACGAGATGTCAGGGAACAGATAAAGCAATTGTAATCTGCCTCCAGGGGCAATGGGGCCCATGGGTGCGCTTGAGGAGTTGTGCATTATTAGCCCACAGTGCTGTCTTCCCATCTCTGGACCAGTGAAGGCAAACACACATGCTGTACCCAGAGCAGTTGAGATGAAAAAGGGGGGATGTGGGATTGGGGTTATGTAATGTCTCAAGGCTTGCTATAAGAAAGTGATAAAGTTGAGGATGTGGGGTATGTGTTTCTGAGTACAGGGATGTATGAGTGAGTGTTGGAGATAAGGGTGCTGTGTGTGTGTGAAAGAGACAGAGAGAGGAAGAAAGAGGAAGAAACTGTGAGAATGAAAGAGTAATTGAAGTGTGGCTTTTTGGGTGGACTCTGTGTGTGCGTACGTGCATATGTATGTGTGCGCTTTCTCTTGCCCCAGACTGGCTCTGGAGCCCCTCTCCCATGCTTCCTGCAGCTGCACAAACTGGGACAGTTCTGAGCTCAGCCATAGGCTCCTCGGAGTCAGTGAGCTGAGTGACATGGTGAGCAGCTCAGGGGTGTGTAGTCATAACATTGCACACATGGGGGATAGGAGGTGTGTGTGTGTGTGAGAGAGAGAGAGAGAGAGAGAGAGAGAAAGTATGGGGAGTAAATTGACTGTAGAGGTGCCTTGGCACCGTATACTGAACCATATAGATGTAAAGCTAAGGACATGACGTCTGTCCTATTCCCCTACAGCAATCTGAGCGTCACAGCCAGCCATCCATTTTGTGCTGAGGAGGGGTAGCCTTCGGGTCTGAATGAGCCACTTTCACACATGGTATTAAATCATTATGTATTGCAATAATAGGTATAATAGGTTTTACTGTATTTTCTTGTATGGCGGGTGGAAACTGTGAGTCACTCAAAGTGAAAGTATTCCTTCAAAATAGTATGAACACAAAACACAAGGTAACATGTTTCCTCAAAGATTTGATTGCAAGATCACTGAAATGGGAAATCAACGGGAAGTCAACATTTCCTCATAGCTGTAATAAATGAGATGACTTGAAAGGTTATAAAGGTCTCCTTCCAAAATAAACCGTTTAAGACTTGATGTTTTTACATTACCATAGGTCAGCCCAAGTTGTACTTCTATGCTCTCCTACCCCTGTAGTCTGTATTCGGCTGTGATAGAAAACTGCCGGGAAAAACTAGCGAATCAGAAAAGCCGTACATATGTACGTCAATTTGAACATTAGCTATGCAGTTAACCCGCCCTCAAGAAAACGTTAGGCTGCCTGCAGACAGACCCACTAGAGGGAGCGTCACAGTGTTGTTAGCCAATCAGAGGCGATACATTTGCATATCATTAATATTCATAAGAATCCTCTCGAGCTACCCCTGCTCTCGTTTTCACCTAACTAAAATAGCTTGAAACACACCACAGCATATTTTTTGTCGAAACCAACTCTCATGACATTATTTTAGACAAGAGACCACCACAAAATTAATGAAAATACGATGGAATGATACCTTTAATCAAAGACCCGTTTGAGGTTTAGTTCATAAAAAAGGTTTTACTGTTCAAATCAAATCAAATCCAAAGGTGCTTGCTGTATTATACACAACCCATCCCATCCTATTTAATTATGTATGTATAAAGGGCTGATGGGAACTTTGTTGTGACATTTATTACTCTCTAAAATTTTTGTTTGGTTGAAATGCACTTTCCACCTGATCGTGGAAGAGCCAGTGAGGTCAAATTTTTACTTTGCCTAGCTTGATAAAGCTATCAGCGGCAAACCATTTTTGGAATGCAGAATGCTACAAAGTAAAATTCAAATGGTACCTAGTCTAATGATGCCTTTAACTGGAGACAAAGTTGACTTTTGCTATAATAAAATGTTGATGAGACTGAGGTCCTTGTAACTCTTTCCCCTTTAAGTCTAATACATCTTAGATTGTGTATGCTTAAATACCACATAGACCTGGCCTCTATTCAGACCTGCTGCTCATTAGCATCAAACTGGGTCATCTTAGAGTCCACAGAAGGGAGATTTCTAATTTGGTTTTATATTCAGATGCTGAGTGAACCAGTCTTCACAGCCTATACGTATGTCATCTCATCTGAAGAAGGTTTCAGTCTCAAAGAGAATTGTAAATTTCACAGGTCACAGACACACACAAACTACACATTCCGAAATGGACATACCTGTGGCTGCATGTTAATTTAGACTACGTGTGTTGACAAGGCTTCTTGTCATCCAAATTTTTACTTTACTCTTCACTGAGATGGGCACATCATTTCTATGCTAATGTGCCACAGAGCTCAGAAGTTCATTAATCACTTTACGATTTCTATTAAATGGAAATCTTTCTTTAAAACCATGCTTGTCTTAGATGAGTCTATACAATGCTCAATCCCCAACCACCACCACCACCACCAGAGCTAATTAGGCAGGTACCTGTATTCCTTCTCTCCCTTCCCCAGGTCTCTGCATTAGCAGTAATCACACCTACAGAGACTTGTTACTGTACTACAGAGACTTGTTTCCTAGGCTGGATCTTGTGATCAAAACCTTTCCTTGCTTGATTTTTAATAGGGAGAGTTCAGAGTCTAGCACACTCTGGAAGGCTCATGTAGAGTGTGGAAAGCCTGTTGCTGGCAGGTGTCTCTTGATTCTCCTGCAGATAATCAGTTACAGGCATGTCTCTTGGCTTTACTTGAAGTCATGTATGGACCACTCATGGAGAACCTAAATGAAGCTATGCATGTTTCTAAGGCCATGATCAAGTATGCAATCAGTGTTCTGATACCGTTTGATGAAATGACAAGGAATTTTGCATTTCATACATGAGAAAGATTTTATTTAACCATTTATTTTCTTGATACGGTTTCAGGCAAAAAAAATGTGAATGGTAAGTTTATGTTTAGACAACTGTAAAACAACTTCCAACACCTGTTTACACACCAGACTCCCTCTCTGTGTGATTGTCTGTCTTGAATAAATAATTTGCAGCCAAGACTAATAGCCACTCTAAAACACAAGTATTCACAAGTATAGTGATAAAACATGTCCAGAGTTTATCTCAACCTCTACCTATAGGGGAATGGGAATTCTTTTAACCTTGATAGCTGAACCAGAATGCAGTATCCATTTTTTTAATAGAACCAAGGATGTATTATCTGAGGCTGAGTTTGGAGCATAAAACCAAAACCATTTATAAGAGCTAGCTCTTCTTTATTGGAGATGGCCCACAAAAGCAGCAAGTTAGCAGCGGTGATAAATATTTATTGGGATAGCATGGGGAATGACTGCATGATATAAAAAAATGTCAAACATCAAATTCGTTGAAAATATTTGAAATGGGCTAAGTCATTGGGACAATATAAAAGGCCTGTTTTAAGTTTTCTTATTTAACTTGCATATGCCTGTAGCAGGTGTAGCCTGGTAAAAGGGCTTTTCTCATCAACCAAAAGTAGCTTACTAAGCCAAATTGGTGAGTTAGTAGGCTTCTCGGACTTTTTAGTATTAAGGCCTACAGTTCCAGTCCTGATGTGGAATATAGGCTACTTGATGTTAATGTCACCCCTGTGTCCCGACTTCAAAACAGCCACAGTCTTTGGGATCTCTGGAATCTAAGGTGCTGGACTCCAAAAACATCTGAACTTGTCTATTCTAGGCTGCATGGATCCTGAATCCTATAGACTATTCATATGAACTAATGGCAATTAGTGGCAATGGCAATTTTTAATTTATTTTTTTCTTTCCCTTCTTCCCTTTCATAAAACTAAGCCTTTCATGCAATTTCACTACATATTTTACACGTAAGTAACTCAATGTATGTGACAAATAAAGACTTTCAACTTTGAATGTAAACCTACCTATAGGCCTAATACAATAATCACACATTTCAGTTCCATAAAATGTCATATTGTTTAAAAAAAAAAAAACATTTCAAACTGTCCTACGTTTCATGAAACTGACTTAACTTATTATTAGGAGATCAGCATATTGGGTTCCAGGTTTATTAGATGAAATAAACTGCAGACAGCATCGAGACAACGATTCCTCTGTTAGGTTTAGTTAGTGTACCCAACAGTCCCCCCACCCCTCCATCTCTCCTCCTCCTTTGGTGTCTCTGTAGAGCGTGATTGGATTAGAATCTGTTACCCTTTCCCCTCTAACCCGGTGATGTTGGCTGTTTCCTGCTCCTTCTACACGGCTGCAGCTGGAGCCTTTGAGTGCTGCTCGGCAAGGAGCAAACGTTGGTCACAGATCGGAGAACTCCAGCTTTGATCAAAGCAAGCGACTCTTGGCCCCGCTGATTTTCACATTTCCCTAACAGCGATGCGGAGAAAATCAAGGATATTATTATGTTTCGCTGTCCTTTGGGTGCTTGGTATAGCATACTATTTCTACTCGGGAACAACACTGAACCGAAAGGTAAGCGTCCTGTGGTTGGTGGTAACTTATTGATTTTACGAAAAGCGTTTATTGTTAACGTAAGTCTACGTCGTGATATTTTTCGTTGTTGTAAATACAATGTTTTAACATAGATCATCACTTCATTGACTTATAGTAGCTTAGAATGCTGGAGATTTTTTTTATTAAATCATAATTACAGTAACTTGCAAATTATTTCTTGTCGCTGGCGTGTTTAAATGTCACATTTAATGTGCGTTTAATTGCACAAAAGAGCGATACGATAATGTTATCGCCAGGTGCTACGGCGCCGCTCATAGCTATCAGTTGGTTTGCTCTGATTGAATTTAAAGAGGACTGGTCTCAACACTGGCTGTGTTAGCCAACTAGCTAACATAGCTAAGGTGTGCTAGTTTCAGCTTAGTTCGCTGAACACCAAGTCCACATATTCGTCTTACCGGCGTTGCGTCCGATAGTAGTAGTTTTATTTGGACGAGAAAGAACGACACAGCGTGTACTTAGATTCGCAGGGAATAGAGAGATATTTTGAGCCATTGAGTTTTTAATTTATTATATGAGAGTATGAGTATAAATATGATGCCTCGCTTAGCGAACTATTGCTAGCTAAAGTGATGAATGTTCAAGTCGACTGAACTTCGTGAGCCTGATCAGTAGGCTATTCTCTGCTGAAACTAAGCAGCCTTTGTAGTCTCTGCACGAATTGCAGACACTGTCAATATTTCGCCCTTCTGTTAGTTAACTTCTCTGTAGTGTTGTCCGGCGAAATTAAATAGAGATGTTTTTGTCTTTTGAAGATAGTCAATTTGTACATACCTTTGGCATTTCGCTTTCTTGTAGGCTGTTTTGACCAATGCATGCAACAGGGGAAGCAGTAACGTTACATTGTCTTAGAACGCATCGCAGATGAGCCATACTGATCTGCGACACGACATTGCAGCCATAGTGACTTGCATTACATTGTTTTGCTCAGTAGAGAAACCTGGATCTTTTTTTGTACTGCAGCCATTGGGAAGAAATTACAATTCTTGTTCACTCTGTATTGTACCGAATCTGGGTGGGTTTTGTGGCCTGGTATACATGCTTAAGGAATTTGACTTTTGTAGATGTTTGCTCTGTAGGCCTATCCGCAGATGTTTTATTTCGATTGAAATCAAAAGGTCTCTTTGTTTTGGAGTCCAGTTTCCACAAGACATTACGTGGCTTTTTAAAAAGAGAAATTAATTTGAATGATCAGTACACGTGTGGAAATTATTTGGACAGAAACAGCTAGTTTGGTGTTTAGTAAGCCAATATAGGTGGACAATATGCTCCGGTTATCTTCCATCACCAACTTGATTATTCTATTATGGTTTTCATTAGTAATAAAAAAAGAATGCTTAGATTTCTTTCCTTTGTCATTTTTGTAAAATTTCTTGCCATCCTTACCTTTTGTTTCTTTTTGCCTTTCTACCTTTTACCATCCTTCAGTGATTGGGGGGAGGGGGGTCTCTGCTCACACCAGTTATTCTCACCCTCTCTGCATTACCAGCTATTGTGCAAGGCTCTTTGAGTGTCTGACAGGGATGCAGTGTGGCAGAGTGTCAAACAGCTGGGTGGCAAGCGGTCAGCTGCAGGACTGCACTCCCCTGTTCTCCCAATCCCCCACGTGTGGCTAGAGCAATTCCTATTGCTGCTTGCACCAGCTTGGGTGTCTTTCGGCTGCATTGAGGGGATGATCTATTTTTATCCACCCTCCTTTGATGTTGTGAGCTGCCAGTGTGTCTGCTGGACTAAACGGCTCACCGGACAAGGAGCTTGTTTGCCAAAAAGTCACCAAGGCTCTTGTCAGCAGTGCCGATGCTTGCTGACTCCGCTTGGGAATTGTGTTGGTTATGCAATAGGCTACCAGATGTCAATCGCTTGTCCCTGTCCCGGCACACAAGAATATTAGTTCCTCTTCTCTCCTGCTGGTTGTGGTTGTGGTATTGAAAATGAAGAGGGTGCCAGTTCTAAGGTGAGAAGAGCTTGATATGAGGGGTGTGTCAGTGTGACTCTAGTAATTTGTTTGTTTTTGTTTTTTGTCTAAGTGTGGTTGTCAGGGTGGTTGTATTTGATGTCTGCAATTGGATTTTAGCAATAAGCTGCTCTTGTCCCTCACTGAGTGACTAAGATGAGAGGGTGTACTACTAGGAGAGGCCGGTACTTGATTGTGTTTGATGTGATCTTCAATGTGGCATGTAGTTATTGACAGCCTGATGGCTTTGCTTACCACCTCCCACCTCTAGTCATCTCAGTGGTGGGAAACAGCAGGAGCCGTGTGAATATGAATGTCTGCAGGCATCACAGTTTGCTCAGTTCTCTCTGTCAGTAGATGGACAATCAGAAATGCATGAATAGGCTAGCTATTACTACAAACTGGAGGTGTGTGATTTGATCGTAGTGGTAGGCCTGTCTATTTCTAATTGTGGCTTTGGACAACACTATACATGCCTAGAAACCTTTTATGCCTCTGAATTGCTTTCCTTTTTGTTGGCAAATTACAGACACTTTGCATCATCTCCGTAATAAGGTGCTAATTAAGTGCTCACTGCCATGCTTTAATATATTATAGCATGGAAATGAAAAATACAGTAAGCGGTGCTCCCAAGGATGTGCAAAAAATGCAAAGTTGAATTAAGCTTTTCTAATAAGGTTTGTTTTGGAGGTCACATCACATGCTTTGTGAGGGATTTGGCCTATTTTTTACATTTTAATAACAGCCCTGCCATTGGCATTTAAATGTTGTTTCCATTTCAATGCATGGCTCACCTTAAGCGCTAAGAGAGATGCACTGGACTAAGCAGTGTTTTCTTTAGAGAAAGAGAAGTAGACAATGTGTTTAATCTGTGGGTAAGAACATGGTTTTAAAAAATTACCCACAGAATAAACACATTGTCTATCTTTTTGAAAAAAAAAAAAAAAACGAAAGGAGCACATTGCATTGGATAGACCCATTCTCACTCACCTTTGGTTATTGAAAGATTTTATGTGTGACCATAATATGTTTTAAACATCCGTTTCAGCCTCAAGACACCTTTGCCTTTGAGGCTTTGGTGTGGTAACTGGGTTATGGCCTCATGTGATTGCCAAGGTCAGGAAGTTACAAGGAAACCTTGTGGACCTCTTCACCTTCATCTTTTTTCTGTTAAGAGTCCTTATGACACATGTGTGTACCCTATAAATTTGACATCGCTTGAAATTCCTTGTATTATTTACCAAACGCATAGTAAGGAAGATGGCATAGTAGTCTAGCTCTGCTACAGATAGGGAGAGAACTTGGCTATATCTGTCCAAACCACAATTTGAAATAAGCCTAATCCACCATAGGGTGTTGGCTTGGGTAGGTTTGCTCACTCATGACTGTTAAACCAAATTTAAACTTGTATGTCAGATTAGGAAATGATTATGTGCTAATTTGTTTCTAAAATTAACCTTATTTTATTTATGTAAGGCTTCCGGTACCAATTAGGCTAGTGTTATGAATTTGGTTAGGCATGGCTTATTCTAAATGTTATGTAAAAAAAACAGTGTTTTCTTACATTAGATTGTTAGGCTGTTCATTTTTTTAAATCTGAAACTACGTAAAAATATAGGCTAGCATTTTCAAGACAGAATATTAAAAAAATTCTTACTTTATTGAGAAAAGGAGAGAACACCTGATTGGTTCTTGATTCTTGCTTTCCCACTGAAAATCTTTTCTTGCACTGATGCCTTTGACTAAAATTACAGACTGGGATTGTAAGGAGTATGCCCAGTCCATTAGATATTTAATTAGTCATCATTTTCATTAATTCTGTGCTTGTGTTGGTGATTTAGTTCTCTCTCTGAGGCAGGATGTCTTTTAAAGTCTATGGTCTGTAAATAGATCACTGGCAGCAGACCACCAGCTGAGTTGCACCTAACGCAGACAAAGCATACTGTATGCTGAACCTTCAGTTCAGGACTGCATATTATTTGCAGACACACAAACGATATTGGAATGTAAAGATTGCCAAAGAAAAATCATTTAAATAAATATTAATGGGGGAGGCTCAGTTCATTCTACCTAGGAACAGATAAGATCTGAATTGTCTGTTCACCTTGATGACTTGATGACTAATTTCTGTGTGCAGTAGTTCATTCAGGTATGATCAGTAAATACTAGTTGTCTAATGGATGCTCACATTCTGAATGTGAACGATTAGTGGTCTTCTGACATGGAAACTGTGGTGTTGAATAACAGAGTCGAGTGCTTATCCCCTCCCACAGCCACGGCAAAATAAACCTCCTTTTTCCTGAACCGGGAGGCAATAAATGGCTGAATTGGCTTTTTCTTTGTACTCACCTCTGCTGTCTGATCAAATAGTGGATCCGTTTTGTGGTGGGGGGGGGGGGGGAATCTATTTATAATTGTCTAAGGCTTTTTGGATTCCTTTATAACTACTGTGTCATCTAATCCCTCCCGCAAGAGAGCTGGGCATTTTGGTGAGGGTGCATTGAATACAATTGAGAAAATGGGAATGTAGCTGAGATGCATTGTGCTAATGATGAGCGAGTTTCTCCATTTCCATAAATATTCTAGATAAGCTAGTTAAAAAAACAACTCTTTTTCAGGTTCATCAATGATTTTTATAATATTAAAGTTACGATGCAATATTGTGGTAATTACTGTAGATCTGGATGTCGAAAAATTGTGTGCTTATTTTTTGGTCTGTGTCCTTTGCTGGTTGGTCTGCAAATCAGTCTTGTCATCTAAGCTATGTAAGAAGGTAGTTTGCTAACACTAACCAACAGCCAACTGACAGCCACCAGGAACCTGCTTCAGGCCATAAATTGAACCTGAAGCAAACTTTCATGGCGGGATGACGTGACTTCTCAAGTTTTCTGCTGTAGTAGAGAATTGTGGTTTCCTGTTGGCTCGTCTGTCTCATGAAAACTTGCAGCAAAGAAGAGAAAATGCTGCAGAGGCAGTTACATTACCTAAATGCCCTCAGGGGCGAACATCCTTATAGGCACACAGCAAAAACAGCTGTTGGGCCTCTTGAGGATAGCATAGCATTACCTTTGGTCAGAGAAGATGGCCCTCTACTCATTTATAAATTTGGCTTTAACATTTACTGCACCATGACCCTCGTTCAGCCTAATCAGCATGAGGTTATGAATCAAGTTGCAGAGTCAAGTACAAGAAGAGATTAAAAAAAAATCAGGATTTCCTTAAACATAGCTTTTTCAGGAACCATTTGTGCTCAGAAAATGGAACACAGGATATTGTATCAATGACTTGCTTAGTCTACCAAAAAGAACCTTTTGCAGAATGTCACATTTTTTTACAGATTGTATTGACAGTTATTCATTGACACTTTAATCTTATTTGGGCCAAATAATAGGCATATTGCTAATACCTAATGTTAGTTGGCTGTAGAAAATGGATGGTGATGGGGATTAGGCCTGGTGAATTTGGAGATTATCATTTTTGATACAATGCTGCATTGAATCTGTCCTATCTAAGGGAAGAGATATCAGACAACTGAGTGTTTACAACACAGTTCTTATTTGGTAGATAGGAAGATGGGAAGAGGCAAGTCAAGTCGAATTGGCCCCATTCTGTGGGTAGTTTTAATCTATGGGTGGTTTTAATCGTGGTATTAGGCCTTCAGGAATGACAGCCAGCGTGGCCTTGCCTCTGCATAATTTAGCGTGTGCAGAACCCTTGTTAATGATGATGACCTTATTCTCATTCAGTCCAATTGATTAGGACATGCACTGGGGCATCTCTTCTGACAATTGCATTATAGGTGCTTGGAGAGTGTCTCCACACTGATGCAGTTTATGGCGCAAGGATGTCGAGCCTGTGGTGAGAGCTTCAGCAGAGACGAGGGACTAAAAGGCAAAGTTTATGAATGCTCATGAATGTTTAATTAGCCCGATGTGGCATGATTTTAGAAGCACTCCCCCTGGTGCATCATCCCATTAATCAAAGTTAAAGGAGAAGAGAAAGGGCTGATTTAAACACACCCCAAAGGGCTGAAATTTAGACAGGAATCTTTCTTTTTGTATATTAACAATGTCATTAAAAGTCGTTGAAGATCAGTTCTCTAGAGTGTGCCATCCAAGGTTTTTTAATGTGTAGTGTGTTGATGGACCTATTGTAATTGGGGACAGAATGAGAACTTTTCTTCTTTCTCTCCATCCTTGTTTATTGAGTCATGAGCAAATTTTAAATTGTGTGTTTATCTGATTTTTTGCTTGTGCCATCCTTGTTTCTTATTCCAATAATGCCATTTTAGCTCTGTCGACAATTTAACTTAAAATGAGTCATGGAGTGAATTTCACTTGCCTTTTTATTCCTACAAAGGCATAAACAGTGAGGGGGGCTAAACGCTGCATAGTGAAACTGCTAGTGGCAGGGGAAGGCAGATGGAAATTGCAGACTTGTGACTGCTTATCTTGATGGATTAATGGGTGACTGGGAGACATTAGTCTCTGTGAGGAGCCATAGAGGAGACTCGAGAGCATGGCACCACAAGAGTTATGGCCTTTTTTCCCTTTCCTTTCCAGTTTACTGGGACCGTCTTTGTGACCTCCTCCCTTGAGATCAGGAAAGTTATGGAATATGGAAAAATGGCTTTCAGGGACGCTGAAGCAGATGATGCATTTATGCTCATTGGGCTTTGATGTGAACGCTTAACATCCTCTCCTCCAAACGAGCTGCTCTCCCGCTGTCCTTTATCAGTAATGGTTATGGCCAAATTTAAGTGCTGTTTTCGATTCTGTGCGGCTCGGTCAAATTGAATATTGCTCGTCTGACGGACTTTTTGCTGAACAAGTGAGGATATGGCTCAGATGGTGCAGCACTAAGTGCCTGCTCCCCTGAGCAAGGTCCCTGACTGAATGTAACCTCTCTCTGGACCCAACATAGTTCTTTGCCTCCAGAGAGCGTTTTAAAGGGCTCTAAATGGAAGCTCTTGTAGAGTCTTCTGCCAGGGACCTTGTTGCCAAACAAGAGATTGAGCTGCTCGAGTCATTATTTCGGCACAAAATGAGTCCTCTGTCCCCAATCCCCTTACCCAGTGTGGTTACCGCTAGTATCTAACACATGGAGCGTAGAGGGTTGCTAGAAGAACAGGCCTGAGAACTGGGTGTGTTGCAGACTGTTGGATCTGGGCAGGATGCACAAGAAGAGTTTTCCCCTCAGGTTATCCACCCACATTCTTCTCTTTTCTCTCTTCCCTCAGCACGAACTGAGAGTCAAAACAGAGGCTGCAGCAGAAGCTCTTGTTTGTCTTTTTCACCGTTCATTTGGATGTAAAAGCCAGTAAGCTTATGGCTGCGATTGGAGGAGAGAAAAAGGTTGTGATGTGTAGAACCCCCCCCCCCCCACACACACACACACCACCTCTAAGATGTTATATTATGTTAGCTGTCGACAGAAGGGCCATGGGTATGTCTTATGGCAGCCTGTCCATAGCATGCCTTTTCATCATCAGGCAGATGGACTTGGCTGCCTAACTGTTTTGCTTCGTCATCCTTGCAGTGAGTCCCCTCACGCATCCTCCTTTACCTCCCTTTCCTTCACTCCTCCCTCCAAACCTCAGTTTTGGAGACCCCACTGAGAAATGGCAGACTTTGGCAGCCAGCTTGGATTTGTACTTTGTGTCTTTTGCACAAGCTGCTAAGAAATAATCAACGTGGTATGCCAAGACTAATCAACGTGCTGTGAATCCTTCTCAGCTGCTCAGTGTCGTGGTGGGCATGCAGGCCCTTTTGGGAAGAAGGAAGAATGATGTGTAGATTACATTGTATCAATGGCAGGGAAAATTATTAAACCTGATAGAAGCTGTTTCTTTTTCCATGTTTCTTTTTCCATTCTACCAGTGAGTACAGTGACTACAGTGAGAACTGTTTCAGGAAGGAAGTTTAAGCTTCAGCCAAGGTTATGGTTATGGCATCACTTGGCCCACCCATGCCAAGCAGTGCCTCCTGGCATCAGAACTTGGTGCTCTGCATGACCCCCAATAAAACCATGGCTTGAATGATGAATCTGAACAAACTGCCACTGCTTCTCTACATTTCTCTGTCAGTTTCAATTCAAAGCCTTGGCTCAGTTTCCCTCTGCTCCGCCTCCGCCACTGAGGGCAAAAGAAGTCTCTGCCGTTCCATAGAATCTTTGGAGGTTTCGACTTCTACGGAGGTTTAAAAGACTTCTTTCTGAAATATAGGACTGTTTAATTATTTTTTTCATTTAAATGTTTTTGGAACTTCTTCAAGATTTATTAAATTATCTAGAGTTATTTTTTGTTGTACGTAAGTGTTAGAATTTCGGAGATTGTCAAATAGTTTCTACAGGACTAGGCCTAGCCTACTTATCCATAGATAACAGCAACATAGGTCAATTTTTTTGTACAGAGACTGAGGTCCTGCCATAGTTAGAAATATGCATTAACGGGTTCAGATGCTGTGGGTTATAATCTAGTTCTCAATGGAGATAACTGGGAAAGCCACAAACCTTGCTGGTCAACTCTTTAGGACCTGTTTAGAAGTTCAGACCTGTTACATCACTTCTACACATTTTCTGGAAGCCTATGATCTTTATGTAATTTGAGACTTCTCCCAGTTCCCCGGCTTTGTTTTGTCTTGTGTATATGTGTTGTGGGGTGGGGGTGCACTCTAAAATAAAAGCGCTTCACTCATGTCTCATGTACTTAAAGCGCTTCACAGCATGTCAACCTATGGGCCTGTTTTAAGATGTTGGAGAAAAAAAGGCTCAAGTCATTTCCATAGTCCCTTCTCCATCTGAATCTCTCGTTTTTACTTGGTTGTGTAGATGTAGCATAGATGTAGAGTTCGGGTGTCTCGGATCTTATTTGTGAGCATCCTCCCTGTTTTACTTCAAAATAATATTGACATAGATAGGCACTAAAATGTTTTGAAAAACTTAAAAAATATATATATGTATGTGATTTATGGTTTGTTTTGGTATGGTTTTAATTGAAAACATTTTAATTCTCAAAGCGATTACAAGTTCAAAAGAGGCTGTTGGATCCAGCACCATTTTATGAATTGCATGTTGACTTCAGCTGGCATTTTATGTGTCTCCCCAGGGCAAAATGACCACAAAATCTCTTCAGAGCAATAACACTTAGCAACACTAAGTCTAAGTGGTTTGATCGATAACTGGCATTGGGGGGTGTTTGTTTTCTCGCTTGGCAGGTTTGGGAGTTTGTGTCTGGTCTGAATCCTAGGCTCTTTTCATTTAACTGCTTTTAAATATTAAGGCTTTTGATGCGTGACATTGACTCTTAAATGGAAGTAAGCTGCACAGAGGAAAAATGACTGCTGTAAGGTCTAATGTGGAGACTCCAAATCACCTTGTGACACTCAAAGGACAGTGTTTGTTCTTTTGGGTGATAGTGGGGTGACTGCATTGGACCTCATAAGCCAACTCTATTTCTCTTCTGTGGTAGATGATGATGATTGCTCCAAGAGGGTGGCTGATCAATTGTATTTGTTTTGCTCCAAGGAATGGTTATTGAACATTAGGAATATAACACTCAGAAACATAAAACATAACTTAGATTTTCAACAATCCAGGAGAGTGAAATTAGCAACAAAGCCTGATACACTTTAGGTTTTAGCTTTTTTTGAGTCATGTCTCTGACAGCCTTAAGAGTGACTGTTTTTCACTGACATCAGCAGAAGGAAATGCTCAAGGCTGTTTTGTGTTGGCATGATTAATGTTTTAGGAGTCGGATGTTTACAAATACTGTTGAGCACAGATGCAAGTGTAGTGTTTTGCATATTAAAAATGATGTGATGCAAAGGGAAATGCAGATGAACCTTACAGTGGAAACTTTGATGGGGTCTGCAGGCATGAAGATGCATGAACAAACTAGTGTGTTCTGAATTTAATTAGGGTAATAATGATCTTTCCTATTATTTTGGATCTACCTGGTATACAGTGTACTTTACTTCTCCAACAATTTCCATAATTTCCATGAGATTCTCATGTAATATGTGCCTTAAAAACAGAAAACCCACTACATCCATCAACTCGGCCTGACGGTTAGGGCAACAACTAACATAACCATGTTGTGGTTAGGTGGGGGGGGGGGGGGGGGGGTGGGGGGGGGCAGAAAAAAAAGTTTTTTTTTTATATGCACTATAATGTCAATGTGGCCTCATTTAAAAAATGTAGGCAGTATCAGACAGATGCATGCTATTAACTAATTGCCCATCTCTTATTATTGGTCTCTTATAAGTAGAGACTTATTTAAAAGACCCGATTTTATACAATACGTCACGTTCTCAGGTCCATTAGGCCTGGTTTGCCAGACCAATTTAACGGCTTCTACCAGTTGGAATTCTGTAAAACTCCCATTCCAGAAAAATAGTCATAAGGCTTTCAAAATACCCTTAAATGGGAAATAAGTAGCCTACTAGATCTTCATGCAGTGTACCCAGCATGTTTTGCACTACAGACTTGTGGAACTGCTGACGATACATATCAAAAACATGTAAAGAAAGAAATGCAAGGAAATTGACTCGAGTTGAAGTAATGTCCATCCAAAACACTAGAATGTACCCCACAAATCACTTTGCCATGTATGGGGAAAGATATATTTAGAACACTGCTCGTTCTCTCTCACTTTCACCACCACCACCAACCCCTCGCCTTCATTGCTGTTCTCCATTCTAGGGGTATGATGTAGTGCTGAAGACAACAGCTTTTCTTGTGGAGCTCTTGATTGAGTTATGGCTATCCTGAGTGTAACACGACAACGCGTTCTACCCGATGTCTTTGTGGAAGTCACAATGTGTGACCTATTTAAAGAACAGTGGGATCTTGTGAGCAGAGGCTATTCTGATAGAATAACTGGCCTTGTTAACGCAGATAGAAGGATGCCTGTTAAGCTCATGTTGCTCACAGCGCTTTGTTGTCTTTGACTCTTGTACTATACTCTGTGTTTGTGTGCCAGTTACCATACTTGGTTAGTTGGTTGTGGTTTGTCTTGGTGCAGTTCTCCCCTTGTGCACGACCCTATGACTTTTCTGTGAGGTGGAAAACATGTCTTGGAATCCAAGCCTGACATTCTTTTCCCCTGGAATGCAAAATCACACAGAATTTTAGGTGTTTACAGGTACATTTATACAGTTTTCCAGCTTAAAAGCCATGCAACAAGATCTGGCCAGATTTTCCTTGATTATATCCATTGTTAAGGTTCATGCAAGTTAATATCTGCTGCTAACCCTACCTCCTGATAAGACTTTAGTGGACTGGTAGAGAAAAAACATCGCTCACCCAAAAAGATTGTAGGTTGCTAGCATCAGTACTTGCTGAAGCTTGATCCTTGTTGCATGACACCGGAGCACTACAGTGAGTTACAACACTCTCTAATGTTACCACTAATGCATTCTGCACCGCTCTGCATGAGAGCCCGCTTTCTTTGTCAGCCTTAAATTCTGATTGTGTTGCAGATCCTGCTTTATAATCAAATTCACTCTAAATGACACTAAATGACACCAACTATTTGCAGGTAAAATGCCACAATATTGTGGTCGGCAGATTGGCACAAAATAAAAAAAAAATTTGGATCAGACCCTGTTTGACAGAGACGGCCTGGTTACAGCAAACAAGAATAATTTAATGGATTGCCTGATGGAGGGGGAGAGTGTGTGAGAGCATGGCTATTGGGACCGCAGTTACATCTGGGCACTTGGGTATAAGATGGTTAGACATAACCATAGCCAAAATCTGAAACTGATTAAACGTCATTTGTTGAAAAATTAAAATGGAATTTCATAAAAATAAAATAGATTTCATAGGGCCCTGTTTTTGTGTGGATTCACACAAAGACTTACATGAACATGAGGCACTCGTCATAGACTCTGACATTTTTTTTTTTAATCTAAATCAATTTTTAAATCTCATGGACTCTCAGACGTCAAGTGTGTTCCAAATGTGCTTGTGGCCTACTGGTATCATGCTGCTAACTGTTTTAAGTATTTTTTTGTCTTTTGTCTCTTTCCAGTTATACACTTAATCTTCTGTAATGTAAACTTGTTTCCCTCCCGCTGTTTTTATGGCTTGTTTGGTGAGACTTGATGTAACCGACGGGCAAGACATGCTTTTCTGCTCAGACGTCTTGGTTTGGGTGTGCATGAATGACTAAGCACTAGAAGAGCTGCACAAGTAGTTGCGTAATTTCTGGTAAAGGCTTGATTTTAAAATAAGTCCCATCTCATGCCAACATAGGAGGATGTGATGTTAAAGTCTTTCCACACTTCTATGTGTCCCTCTGTTAAAAGAAGCAAGATGCTGGAGCTGTACCGTTGCTTTTGGCAGTAACCGTTTGCTTGTGGTGTTGTACTCTAGAGAATGTACCCTTCAAACATTTATTGTTTTTAAGGAAAGCAGCTCCCTTGAGATGTTTTGTGGTTAGACACGTCATGCTAAACACACTGGTCACAGTCTGAACACTCTGGAATATACACATGCACAAACATCAGAGGCTGACATTGTTGTTAACATCTGCACTCTAATGCACATACAGTGCTCCAGCTTGGTGTTTACTTGATTCCCTTTACACTGACACAGACAGAGGCAGGCAGACACACACACACACACACACACACACACACACACACACAGTCTCACACTGTCATTCTCATTTGTTCATCTCACTTCTCACATTACACAGTGTAGCTGGTCGCCTTCAAAGCACTTACAGTTGGGAAACACACACACACTTTATGGGTTGGTTACTCCCTTAGCCCTTGTATGGGATCATACACACACACAGACACACACAGAGCAGCTGGTCAAACCCCAAGCACTCACACTCCAGAGCACATGCCAGCATGAGGCGCCCTTCTGGCCTTTGACAGAGATGAGAGCTAGTGCCTGTCATCTCTTCATCTCTGTCTCCCTCTTTCTCCTACACCTCCACCGTCAGCCCCCCCTTACCCGCTCAGGCATTCATGTTTGATGGTATGTTTTTTTCAAATCTTACACACACACACACACACACAAGCAAACACGCACACGTCTCCCTGTAGGCTGCGATAGAGAGATGGCAAGTATGACACGACGTGACTGCCTGGCTGAGTTTGCCATCTCGAGTGCACCTGGAGCCCTGCTGTCTGAGGCTTTGTGTAATGTGCTGCTCTGCTCCAATGAATCACTATGGGAAAATGAGCCCACCTTGTCCTGCTATCCCTTTATTTCTTTATTTATGCCCCCACTGAAAGTGTTCAATGAAGTGCCACGTTAATGGCGTCTTGCAAGTTAATATACCGACACACAGCTAGTCCCAGGCTGTATTTTTGAAATCAATGTTAAGTGAGATCTTATCAGGGAAAAGAACCTACCAGTGGCAATAACAAAAGCTGCTTTCGGGAAAAGAGTCCCGATTTGATTGTAGTGGATGTACAGTGTTCAGTGGTACTTTAATTTAACTGGAGGCACTGCTCATTGAGGCTGTTAAAGCCTGCTCACTGGTCAATGGATTCAGTGTTGGTTACTGACCTTTGTACTGTGTGTGTCACACATATTTAGCAGAGTGTTTGCCTCGTGGCATCATCAGACGAGTGTCCGCTGTTGCGATCTGTCGCAGGCGGGAGCGCATTAGCAATGAAAGGAGTCGGGGAAGACGCTCCCTTGGAATTTGATGCAGCTGAAAGGCTATACAGCGCTGAGGCTGCAAGCCATTTAGCCTGAGTTGTTTGAACTAATGGCTCCCATTCTGTGTATTACTGCTAAGTAAATGTTTGATCACCCAAGCGTTTTGAGTGTGGCATTTTATTACAGCGCAGCTGTCAGGGGCCACTCGGTGGAAATAAGAGGGAATGCTGAGGGCATGACTGTCCCCTGACCCATGTTACTAGTGTGTATGCAAACATGTTCATGTCCTCCTAGAGCTCAGTGTACGCCATCCTCCTCCTCTTCCTTGTCTCCTAACCCCCACCCCCCTACCCCCCTCTTCTCCACTCTTGTTCTTGTTCCTGTCACATGAGCATGCCCTCTTTTTTTTTCTGTTTCTCTTGCCCTCTATTTGTTTGTCTCTATCGCCCTCCCGATTTCTCCACCTGTTCTAATCTCTCTGTTGTGATTAGATTTGCCTCGGCCTTCTGCTTATCACCTCATGCACGAGCCAGCCCTCTGAATGGTCACTCCAAACCCCCCCCCCACTTCCCCTGCCTCCTTTTCTTGTTCCACTTTGTTCTAGTTTGGCCTTACCACTTCACCTCTATTTATTTGCCTTGTGTAGTTCAGGGTAGTTGGCTCAAAGGGAACAAATGATTTGCGTGTCCCAAGGAAAGGTTTAGAAGCTGTCTGAGGAGTGAGGACACATTGGGACAGTTTTGACCCATTGTCCATCCCATCAGTGTTCACCTGACCCACAGCCCTGTGTAGGGATACACTTAAGTTTGAAGTGTACAGGTGGTCCCCACTCAGAAGAGCTAAACCCGATGGAGCCCTTTTCAGACTAATTGGATTGTCCTTGGCAGCTGGATCTGTCTGTGGACATTTTAAATCTAAATATTTTTTTCTGTGTTCTCTGATCAGACCTTAAATGAATCTCATTACCAATAATAAGCTGAACAGGGTTCCACAATTGCACATTTGCAAGCTAACTAAAACAAAAGGTGCCGTGTGTGTGCCTGTGTGTGCCTGTGTGTGTCAGGCGCCAGACGGAAGAGTGGTGGGAATTCAAATGGAGACGGAGCCCTTACTGGACCAAGTCTGTCATTACGCGTCCTTAGGTTTCCTCTGGAGAGCTGCAATTACACGCAGGCCTGATCATCCCCGATTGTCTTTGTGGCTCTCTTGTTTCTCAACGTCAGAGGAGGGGATGGAGTGGGGCAGGCTGGAATTTTAGTTCGGCCAGCAGAGGTTGAACTGTACTCACTGGCCGTCTCATTTTGAAGCTCTTCACAGCTGGTGCACAATTAGGGATTTGCTTTCGGGTTCTGCCCCGGGGTCTTTGTTCAAGGGCAAAATTATACCTTTGCCAGTTCGGCATGGAGGTGGACGTGAAAAATCCATTACCAATCACCACTTGTAATTAGATCTGTGAACCGGCATAGCTTGAAGCCTATTTTGTTTTTCACATTACTTTTACTTTCAAATTTGGGTTCTAAAACTTAAGATTTTAAGCCCCATTGTTTGTGTGTGACCACCCCATTTGTGGTTATTAGAAAACCATGCTTTGCATTCATCAGCTTGTAATGCTAGACCTTTTTCCCCCCCTTCTTGCTGTTGACCTGAATGCTTTTGACAAGCCACCACACACACACACACACACACACACACTCCACACTCTCATGTGCCAATGTCACCGGTTCTCAGGTTTACTCTGTGCCTCCGCTTTTCCATGCACCTTCCCTGGTTCCCAGCCACAGAACTGGTCCCATCAGCAGATGGGTGTCCAGGACGGGGGGCCAGTGTACACAGTCACCCCTTTGAGGCTCTGCCTCTGACACCCCAGTGTGACTTCTCTCAGTTAGCCCTGGCTTTCAGAGCAGAGCTCCTGCACTGGCTCCCTCTGCGTCGAGCTCTTGGCTGGACCTGCAGTCAGCCCCTAGGCTTAGCTGTCAGGTCCCCCCTGAAGCTCAGTGTATCTTAATGATTTGTACTTCTTTACAACCCTCTTTGAAGTCTGTAATCTGAACCAATAGAGGAAGAGTGCATTTCAGTAATCCTGTAAAGAGTTATTTGCTCTTCACAATGAAGGTTCCATCCATTTGTGTATTTGTATATGTATGTCACCTTGTTCCACCTTACCCTGTCCTTGCTGTTAGCTGTCATTGTGCTGACATGGCATTAAGCCTTAATCAGCTGCATGCCCACCAGGAAGGGACAGGAAAGAGGGGTCACTGGCCTTGGCAGTTGAAGTGAAACCCAGAGGCTTGAAGGACATCTGATAGCCACCTGTGGACATGCAAAGCCAGTGTGCTGTGTTGGCTGTGTGCATTCAAAATGAAGGGGGCATTTACAGTGTGCAAGTGGTCACAAGAAACAAATGTAGATATTTATCCAGAATAAAAATCAAGGTGCCCCGTAGCTAATATGACATACTTGCATACACAGGCTCACACATGATGCATTTCAAAAATATGAAGGAATAAATTTAATTGTGTTCCATTACATTAAATGCATAATAATCCAGGTTTTTATTGGCTGTTTTACAATGTGCCTCTCCAAACTGAAACTTCTCATTTAGTATTAAAAAGATTGGGTTCAAAATATTGTCATGAGCATAGAAATAAATTTAAGTCTTTGTTTGATCACGTGTTTGACGACGGATCTGATGATGGTGATGACATTTAATGGTGTGTAATTGCATTTGCATAACGTTAATCCCAAATACCATCTCAATTTGGGTTGAGAGGTGTCGACCTTAATGTGCCATCTCCGTAATGCTGTTCACACCTGCCGTTCGTTAGCTATGGGCTCCCAGGGTCAAGCCTGATGATGGGAACCGTTGTTTTTGAATACTCACAGTGGAGATTAAGGCTTATGACCGTGGATTTGACTTTGACATCTGATTCAGGGACATGCTGAAAAACATGACATGGCGTGTTGCGGACGGCGTTAATCTCAATCCCTCTTGCGTGTACTGCACAAGGACATTTCAGAGCCGATCATGGAACTCCAATCAGAACCGAGTTTACTGTTTGTGGTGTGGTAGCGACAATTTGTGGGCTCATTTCTAAAAATGATGAGCCTATATACGTGATGTCAGCGCAACTACTCCTCCCCCCCCCCACCCCCATGACCACAGCTCTGCTGGCCCATTGCCCTGGTGAATTTCTGACCCAGTTTCTCCACCCAGGAGGGAAGGAGGAGAGAAGTGCAGTGGCAGTGGAAACTGAGCTGATATACATAACATTTTCCACCATGTTAATACATTTGCACCTTTTGAATGGGGTGTGACAAGTGGGAATTTTCTGACAAAAAGCTGAGCATTGTTGATGCTCAGCGGCTCTTGGTGTTGATGGTGTGAATTTTACAAGTCATTATCATGAATTGCTATTGTGTGATGAGGTGGAAAGCCCAAACCCAAATGCTGGGCTGTTGTTGGGATATGAAGTTGACTGTGACGAAGGAACTAGATGGTCTCCAGGTCCTCCCATTTTGTCTTCACTTGGCTTTTGCCAGCTTTGCTCAACTTGGCAGATGGGCTAGGGTGGAAGCACTATAGTAACAGACCTAATATCTTAGGGGGAAGTAGTGATGGTGGCCCTAATTGACCTGTAACAAGTAAAGGGATAAAAGACAGATGCATAGGCCTAGATAAACAGGTAGAGGGATAGTTTGGTGGTACGAAGGGAAGTATATGGGTTGATGTTTGTATTTAATGGGTAAATAAATAAGTTGAGGTAAACAAATAAAGCTATCTGCCAGTATCTGTGTTTGCGGAGTGGACAGCCAGCCTGTCACGGTTCATTTACAGCTGCCTCACAGGAATGGCCAGGGTCTGCTGCCCGCTACTTGGCAGGCAGGCGTGATGACCGAACGATGGCCACCATATGTTTGGTCATTAGCTTAGAGCCATGCTGTAAAACTTGATGGTTCCGGCCTCTAGCTTTCTGCTCCAGGGGCACGTCTTTTTGTGGCTGGCTTTCCATCACACTTCAGAGTTAGCCCTTGGAGCTGCAGGCCTGTGTGTGTGTGTGTCTTTGTGTGTTCACCGTGCAAGAATTGATGTATTTGAGGGGTTTTTTTTTTTAAGTGTTAGAACCACTTCTGGTTGCAGCTGTGATGTAGCAATGGTGATGTAGCAAATGCTGCAGTTTTACATTTGAAACAGAAGAAGTCTTTTTGATCATCATTGTGTGTGTCTAAGAGGTGGGTGGTATCTTTACACAAACATACACGCACACACACACACACACACACGTTTGGAGACATTTACATTGCTTTTGTCCCTATTTGTGGTGGCGGGATGCTCCTTGATATGAGATCACTGTAAAAAGTCAGCTTGTTTAGGTTGCGTCTGTGTGTGTGTGGCTCTCTGTGTGGCTCTGTGTGTGGTAATGCCCAGTCCTCTACAATGCATCACTGTTATTTTTGGCCTGGATGCTATTCCATTTAATCTGGTATTCTGCTTGCATTACACAGGTGTAATGTGTAATTCACTGAATTGTGTGTGTGTGAAGGCATCATTGGACCCTTGTCGTCTTATTCCCTCCTTCTTCAGTGACTTGTGTGTTGATTAATTTGCCCAACAGTGTGTGTGTGTTCTGTTTGCCCCAGTCTAAATGGATAAGACCTCCTGTATCACCCGACAGTGAGCATAGTCTTTAAGCTTTTCTTCAAAGCCAGGATCAAGGTCATCTCTGTGTTTGTGAAACTAACGTATGCTTGCTGAGAAACCGACAATCAATGACCACCCTCTGACTCGATCATACAAGTGAGCGTCTTGTAGCAGTAATAAAATGTTTTATGATTTGACAACTGTAGTCTTCAAGCTGTCGCTTTTATGAGAGGGCGCGGGGAGTCAGGCTTGCCCAATCTCCTGGCTTATTGATGGAGATCTAGATGCCATAAACAGAAAGGGCCTGCATTTTGTGGGACACTTGAGAAGCCTGCTCTATTTTCTCCACAAATAAAGACAAACACCAAATAGCTGTGTGCTTGTAGCATCTCCCTGGGTTTGTCATTTATCGGTGCTTTCAGATGTATGCATTGCACTCTTTACTCATGTCCTTCAGGCCAGTAGAATTTTTCCCACACTAATTTGTTTTGCATTGATTTGAAATGGGTTGTCGATAATGGTCGAGACCATATTTGTAGCGTCTATTTGAACTGTGTAGAAGAGTTGTATGTAACAAGGCCATTTTAATTGGTGTACTTTTCAGTCTGCTCGTCATTGGTAGAATTCTTTTTTTCAGGAGCTTATTTTCCTGCTATCCAGAGCTGTCTGTGTGGTTGTGTGACCACCTATCTTGGTGTGTCTGTCTTTGGCCTTCATTAGAGCCCTACTGGCCAAAGTGATACCAGAGATTAGTGTCCTAGCACGAGCAGAAAAAAAATGTGTTTCAGATCAGTTTACTTAACCCCCACCTGTGTGTGTGTGTGTGTGTGTGTGTGTGTGTGTGCGCATGTGTGTGCAAGAGTGTGTGTGTGTGTGTGTGGACACTGCCAAGCAGTTCCGTTTGGATTATGCCTGTGGCAGTTCACTCTCTCATCTTGCTCCTTTCTCAGTTGATTGAGTGCTAGGGGCCAAGGAGTGAGTGAGGTAAGCATTACAACTCCCCCTAGACCTCCCTACCTTCTCTCAAACAAGCTGTCAGTTGTTGCCTTACCGGTCAGTGTGTGTGGAGACGAGAGGTCCCCCTGGGAAGGTTTTTATGGGAAATTGGAGGCAGTGGGTGGCCTGGCCATCCAGCGGTCCTGTCAATGCCGTCACCCAGCACGTCCTCACTGCCCAGGCCACTGTCGCCATGGTTACCGAGGCTGCTCTGCTCACTGAGCCATGCTGCCTTAAGATGACTTTGCTGCACCTACCCCTTCTCTTCCTTCAATGATTTCTCCTTTTTCCTGTGTGTCCATGCTGGTACCATTTGGAGACCATGACTGCTACAGGTCATATAGGTTCTGGCTGTGGATGAGTGACCGTTAGCACTCGTTAGTAGGTGTCCGTTTTTGGCGTACTGAAGGAGATAAAACACTTGTTGCCATGCATAATTCCATTCCGATGAATAATAGATGGCAAAGACATTGATTTCTGTTGACTTTCTCTGATTGCCTCAGACACACACAAGCACACACACACACACACACACACCCACACACACACACACCCTCCCCACCATACACGTATACATAGTGAAAGAGAGACGGAGAGGGACTGAAAAAATGTGTTGATTCACTGAATGACAGATCTCCAGCTTTTAAATCATTGTGCAGTTGAGGAGTACAGCTCTTGCAATCACTGCAGGCTGCTGTTCATATCTCACACTGAGAGTCGTTTTCTTGGCAGAGAACTTTTAACCAGTGCTTGCTTAGTACACTGACATCACCGTGTGCAACATGTGCAGTGTTAATCCATTCTCGTTCTCAGTGACACACCATTACGGTCGCTATTGTTAAGAGATGACGGGTAATTTTCTGCCGCAATATCAACGTAAAAGCCTGGGAGGAAAAACGGAAAGGAGAGAGATCTCCTTATTATGCTACCGCTGGAAAAAAAACTGATACCAGCCACTCACCAGGAAATTGCCTTCCGGTATCAAATGTGCCCTTTTTGCCTATCAAATGGCCATTTAGTTATGGCGCCACCTAAGCTCTGATATGAACTGGCCTGTGAAGTTTTTTTATGGGAATGTTATTCATGGCCCAGGGCTCTTTCTTTCTGATATTTGCCATGGTTTTTTGTTAACTTAATTGAGTAGATTTCCTGGTAAGAAATGTTTGGAATTCTCTGATATGATGTGTTTGTTCAGAAGGCAGATGTCTTTTATTGGTGGCATGGTCATCATGCTGGGATAGCTGTAGCAGGATCTAGTGTTGTTTGGCAGACATCTTTCAGTCTTTCATTTGTTTCGGAATGGGATTGCAGATGACTTAAAGCAGCCAGTGGGATGGCAGTAGAAGCAGCTATTAGTCACCAACTGCATCACAGACACTAGGCTGTCTATCCTGACACTGTAAAATACTGTAGGCCTACTACAGAGCTTGCATTGGAAGCGATCCTCCACCTGTGCCAAAATGCTTTTGATGATAAACACAGTTGGCAAACATTCTTCTCTTCTGTTTAAATAACCTTTATGGGTTGACCTTTTGCTTCGCCTCTTGGTGTGTGTGTGTGTGTGTTGTGCATTGTGTAATTTTTGGAGGGTTGCTCTATAGTGTAGTGCTTAAATTAGGCCCAGAATATCCAGACCAAACCTATCTGAGGCCGTGTACATTCTGTCCTAACCTGGCTCAATCCAAGGCATAAACTGCAATTATGAATTCAAGCCCTACTTTCATCCGACAGTAAAAAGTAGCCTGAAGTTGTGCCATTGTGAGTGACATGTTGTGAAACAACGATTTCACGCTGTTTTAGAAGTTTTCTTTTCTGTGATACTATTGAAGGACAGTCTACCCTACTTCGGTAAGCAAAAAGACAGGGACCTAAACACACATAGTCTGTCATAATGAGCAGCACACAAGGGGGAAACGGAGATGAATGAAACACTTTTATCCAATTCGCCTTACCTTTTGTCAATTATACATCAGGGCATTAAAGTACATCAGGGTGAGTCTCCCCTAGAGCAAATTAGGGTTAAGTGCCTGCCTTGCTCAGGGGCATTACTGGGGGAGCCAGGGTTCAGACAATGATTTCCTGGCTACTCGGATGCTAGTTAGACTCCTTAACCCCCCCCCCCCCCCTCTAGCAATGCCACCAACGCCCACAATAGTCTACTCCCAAGCTAATGTTTCGTTTCCATCAACTATGTTCTGTCAGTGTGTTTTGATCATTGGTGAAAAATTCCCCGCAGCTTTGCTGTTGTACCTCAACAGAATGTCACATCTTTGCAATTTACATTACATTTACATTTATGCATTTAGCAGACGCTTTTATCCAAAGCGACTTACAAAACGAGGATAACAATCAAGCTACATAGCAGAAACCTTAAGGAGCATAGTGCTAGGGGATAGTGCTTCAGTTCATTTTAGTGCTAGGATAGAAGATGTTCTCTGAGTAGCTGGGTCTTTAAGAGCTTTTTGAAGGCCTCCAGAGATGGCCCTGTTCTGATTGTTTTTGGTAGGTCATTCCACCAGCGTGGGACGACAATTTGCATAACCCACTGGCACACTGTCATTATGCACATGGTCAAAGCTTTTCTACATGTCCGACTTTGCTTTTATTGCCCTAGGCTAGCCTCTTCACCTCCTCAGAATCCATTTTCACAAAGGTTGTTGAGTGAGTAGTCTGGTACTGTCTTTCGATAATTGAAATTGTCATGATTTACAGTGTATGTTTAGCAATGTCAAACCTGGGTGGAAAAAAAACTTACTATCAAGTTTTAAGATCATAGCTATGTGTT
This sequence comes from Limnothrissa miodon, assembly GCA_017657215.1. Lineage (NCBI taxonomy): Eukaryota > Metazoa > Chordata > Actinopteri > Clupeiformes > Clupeidae > Limnothrissa > Limnothrissa miodon. Next base: position 479,315 of record JAGFZM010000021.1, read on the forward strand.
TTGTTGAGTTTTCCTGGTTCTCATGAGGTTTCTGCACGTGTCATGAAGAGAATTCTCAGCCAGTGAAAAACACAGGTCAGCAGTCACAAGGCTCTGTTGAATTGCTGCTTTCTTTCTGTGGCCAAGGTGACCTAGCTGGCAGCTCCAGTATTGCCTCAGCCTGAGTGATTTAGATTAGATCACAGGCCAGGAGCAGAATGTAGGCTACTACACTCACAAACAATCCTTTTTGCCAAGCTGCCATTGCTCATTTAGTTTATTTTGGGGGTGTAGGCCCTAACAGTTCATTGTGTTTGCTGTGATGAATGGCTCTGTCAAATTAAGATCTCCATAATGGGGTGGGAGAGTGGGGCAGCTCCTTTTGTTCTGATACCTGGTACCGAGTGCTATGGGCCATACACTAATCTCTCATCACTACTGACTTTAAGCAGATTAGTGTGGTTTATTCACTTTACAGCTGTCTTCTTTTAGCAAGCACTAGGCTAACCCTTTTCCCAATTGCTTGAGTGCAACCCCCTTTTTTAAAATGGTATACCACATGTCTTCAGTGTACTGGAAAAAAGTTTGCTCACTCCTCCTTAGGCCTTATGGGAGACTTCAAGATTCCATTTACTAAGTGAAGATTGTTTGAGCATCACTGAATCTCAATGTTGCTGCTTCGTCTGCCGTTGTGGTTACTTCATCTTCTAGTGGTGATAGTGGTGGTATGTCGAGAGGCGATTTGGTGTGGCAAGGAAGCTGTTAGCCACTGAGCTCCTGGTAAGCTCAGCTTAGTAGACTTATGAGCACAGCAGGGGACAAATGAATCCACAGCTAAGGAAAAAAAAGTCATGTTAACAGAGGGTGTTTCTGTCATAGCTTTCTGGGCAAGAAAGTTCAAAACCTCATCAGGTGTGTGTCATGTTTTTTGTGGATTCTCTGCTCCACTCCAGCTGTAATTTGTTGTCAGGAAGGAGCCTTGTTGCCTCAGTTGGCGCTTTGGCAAGCACTCACCAATACAGTCCAGCTTGTGAGTCTGGAGATGTCTACAACAGTGGAGCCTTTTGTTTTGGTTACACTGTCAGTAAATGTGCTTTGCATTTAGTTGATTAAGGTCCCACTCCGTCCCTTTAAGTCAGAGTTTGTGAAGGACTGGGGTCATTTGCATCAGAACATATTCTGTACCAAGTTGATGCTAGAAGGACCCAGCTACAGTCAATTGTTTTCCAGGGACGCTACTAAATGTGTCTGGATTTTTTTTTTCCATTTGTCTTTTCCATGTCATTTTTCCAAGCTACAGTTATTGGAGCATGGAGTCACAACCCCACCTCTTGTACTTTCTTCAGCTGAGACTTTTCCCGAGGGTGAGGCCTAAGTCCATCTGGAAATGATTGTACTATAGTGCTATATTACACTCCCATCTCCTCCCAAAACATGAAATGCAGTCCAAGACCCAGAGTGGTGATGGGTTGTTTGAAGGCCTGTCATTAGAGTAACATGTTTTCTATCCACCTAGATGTAAAATCTCCTGCTTTTTTTGAGTATTAGGCTTCACAAAACGGTATCTATATTTGAAACTGTTTTGGGTCATACCCTGAGTTGTTATTCATCAGGTTTCACAGATTAGAAAAAAATAGCTTTGTTGTTCTTCTTGTGATAAGAATGCCCCCTCCTCTTTTGTGTTCAAATGTCATAAAATGTCCCAGAAGCAACCACAGAACGTTGAGAACTATTGGCATGTCAAAAATGCTCTGTCTTATACCATGTATGATTAGTATCTTTCATTTAATGCAAGTGAATACAAATATTGAAACTGGAGAAGACAAAAAATGGTTGAACACACTTACCCCTATATTGGTTTGCACTGGACCAGGTGGTCCTCATTAGAGAACTCTAGCGAGCACACTGTAGCACCCCCTGGACAGTATGCTAATTATTTGTAGGTGGTTTTCTCTCTTTTCTGTCTATTGTACAGTACTTGCTGGTCAGTGAGGCAGCTGAAAAAATTGGGTCATTTTTAATTAAAATAAATGTTGAGAGGCAGTGGTGATGGTGTGGTAATGGGGAATTCTGTGGAGGTGGTGGGAAGGGCAGGTCAGTGTAGCAGGGCTTGGGCTAAGATTGTGCCAGTTTGCTCAGTCATCCATCTATCCACATATCAAGAGCAGCAGTGTTTTTAAATATGTTTTTTTTTGTTGACAGAGTGACCAATAATAACGTTAAACAAACATTGTGTTCTATTTGAAAAACAAGTCTTTATTAGCCAAAACAGCATGATTAAGCATAACTGTTTTTAGACTTTGTGTAGTTTCCAATAGCCTGCTGATTTTCTTTTTTTTTCTGGCTACAATGTGCAAGAAGTCAAATGTTTTAAACATGTTTTAATGTTTCAAATAGTTTCAGTACACTTCTGCAGATTCTCCTCCTTTTCTCACTGACGGAGCCCTGGTCTTTGTGGACGCAGAGCCACATTCCTAAATGATTTGGCAGAAATGTATGTGCTCTGCATTTTTCTGTGTGTACGTTTGAAGGGGGAGGGGGCCCTGCCTGTGGCCTTTTTAAGAGGTACTGTACAGTTGTATAGCGCACAATTGGCACTCTCGCTTCGTGTAGATTTAAGCTAGTCATGAAGCTTTAGATCAGAATAGCATCTTTAGCATAGTCTTTTTTTGTCTTGAATAGAATTGGATTAAGCTATGAATTTCTGTTATTTAGAGTACTGACGGACGCGTTCAAGTATTTCAGTTTTATTAGCCTGCCAGGTTTTTGCATGTGGAGTTTTTGTTTTGGAGTGATGTAGACACCAGTGCGTGTCCTATCCACATTTTGTCATGTTTGAGAATTTCCTTTCTCTTTATCTGAGCAATGCACTCTTTCTGTAAGATGAATTACATAAGAAATAAATGAATATTTGTTTTAACTTTGTATAATGATGATAATGGATCACTTGCAAAGCTCTTGGTAATCATTTTACCTTCTCTGGCTTCACTGCCTTAGTGAAAAGGGTTGAGTTGGCAGGAAAGCCATTGCTGTCCTTTTTTTGTTGTTTGTGAATAAGCAACCACATTAGTTTCATATGAAGATTCCAGGAATCGTTTCAAATGTGATCATTTTGCTCCGAGGCTTTTTGTTCCTTTGAAGGGCTATTGTTAGACATTCTGTACACAAAGCCACAAGGATCTGCATATTTCAAGGGTGGGCTGGTGACCTTCGTACGACAATCTGTAATGAACTTTGAAACTCCATATCATGTTATTTCATGTAAGCCCTGCTGTTTAAGATTTGCATGAATCCCAAGGACATAAAATCATTGCTCAAAGCTTCCAAGGCATACTTGACAAAGGCCCCGATCCATGTTGCGCTGGGATTTCAAACACTCGAGAGAAAGTGGTTTCTTTTTTCAGAACACTTGCTTGGTTCACTGAACCATCTGGATTTGAAGAGATCCAGACTTGGGAGAGAACATGATGGGTGGCAGAATTTTCAGTGCATATGTCAACATTGAACCAAACGACTTCAGCAATTAGCCGTCATCCTCCACCTGCTGTTCAGTGATTAGACTCTGCCCTGTATGTTCATGATTGCATGACTATGTTTTGACAAAGCTTGTGATTTTCTTTTAAGGAGCTAGTGTTTGATGGAAGTAATGCTGTCTGCCTGTCAATGTCATAAGAAATCAGGAGGCTTTGGTGCTTGTGTTAAATTCACATGACATCATCTTCATTTGACCATGATTAGGTGAAAGTTCTTTTAGGTCTTTATAGGCATGATGAAATGACTAATGGCCAACTTGCTTCAGGTACAGTACTTAAGGCCACACCAGTAAAATTAGTTGGTTCTCGGATTCGCCGCTTGAAAAAAAACTCAAAATGAAATAAAAATAAAATTTAAATCGAACTCACACGAACATAAAAAACACTGTGGCTGATAGCTATAATACTGCAAAAAACATCATGCTGCGTTCACGTGACGTCGAAAACCAAATCGCGCCTTTCACTTCAGAGCGCAAGAGACATGATATGAGGAAAGATGCCAGTGGAATGGGATTCTGCTAGGCCAGTGTTTGCAATTATTAGAATATTTGATCAGAAGAGAATAACATTTGACAAGTGCATTGAAATTAAAGAGGATGAGAACTTTGCGCAGTTGTACTCACGGTGCCGAGAGCAGTCTGCTTGTGCTTGAGGTGAGTTTGATATTTCATTGATTGAGAGGCGAACAAAAACCCATTCAAAGTATTTCGCCATCAAAATCAATCAATAAATAAATAAATAGGATGTGCCTACACACTCACATCCTCGCGCGCGCGCACACACACACGCTTCTGTTTCTCATGCAAAAAAATCGTCTCTTTTCTAGATTCACGTGACTGTACGTTGATGAATATTCATCTCCATTGCGCTGATCACTGAGTTTTAGTCACTATCTAATTGCTATCTTGTGAATCAATGCGATTTTGACGTTCTAATGCCCTGTGATAAACTGTGACAAAATGAGTTTGAACATAGGCTTCAGGAGGTAGCCTAGTCTACATTATATGTCATACCTCAATTCCACAGCCAGCCTGCTTGGTGCTTAGATTCACAAACTCTTAAATAAATGACAAACCGTCAAACCTTTACACAAACATAGAATAACAGAATTATGAATTTTTGTACATTGCCTAAAACCTGCATGACAAAAAGTGTGCTGTGAGGTGTGAAAGTTAAGTTTATAAATTAGGCCACATTTATTTTTTCCTAATCACATGATTAAATGTCTTTAATGAACATTAACTGTGAATGTGCTAATTTACCTTGAGAACATTTTTTTATTTTTATTTTTATTTCGCTCGCTCTCTGATTTTTTCCTGAAAAAATCCGAGAACCAACTAATTTTATTGGTGTGGCCTAAAGTGGAAATAATAATGCTTTATGTAAGATTTTTTTTTTTCTTCTAAATGTTGAGTGGTGATGTGTTGATCATCTTTGGTACACTCTGGACTCAGCATTGGGGGCTTCTACTCTGTCTTTGTTGGCCTTCCTTAGTTCCACAGGCGAGGGAGCGTGATTGACCGGTGGAGTCAAGAGTCAGCCATGCCAATCCACTCTCAGCATCGTGACTCTAGCTTGATGTGACCTTTTCACAGAGCACTTTCTCCAGCATATTGGAAGACCTTTTCAGACGTCCTCCAGGAGGTGTGTGTATATAGTGCCAAGATAGGTGTAAAAAGGCACAGTGCAAAGGGGGCAAAATTGAATGGTATTAGATTTCTTTTCCGCAATACAGGTGGTTGAACTTTAGCAGTAAACCTCGAAAAGAGGCTCCCTTGTGAATATGAGAACAAGTGATTGCCTCCGTCTGATGTTGACAGACATTTCAAAAACAAATTGCCAGTCCTTCTCCATCTCCTCCTTCTTCGAGGTTTTGTTACCGTATAGGCCAATACTTTTTACAATAAACATGAGCATGATCCTGGTAATAAAGAACGAAAATGGCACTCTATTTTATTATCTTCAGTTATTTGACAGTGTGTTCATTTGACGCATCCTGCTCTAGTTGTAATTCTCTTGGTCTCTGTGCATGAACCACATGTCCCACTTTCTGTATTCCTGATCAGCCATGCACAAAAAACCAAACTGAGCACTTGGGCTGAGGCCAGCCTCCCTTCGTTTTTGCCAAATGTCAGTGGCAGTGGCTTCATTTTACCATGAAACAATTTTGTTTTTACAACCTTCCACTTTGGTGGGTGGGCACGTACATGCCCACTAGCCTTACCAGTGGCAAGGCAGGTGTTCAATCTCACTAGCAACTTATAATTGTTTAGGAAAGTGAATGTTTGTTATTTTTTTTTGCTTGACAGAACCACAGTACCTGCCACACATTAAATCTTTGAGATGCAAAGTAAATGGTTACAGTTAAGCCAGGTCTTGCATAAAAATAGATGATCTATTTGTTCATATATTTTTAAAGTTTTTTTTTTTATCCTTACAGCAATGTTGCATTTTTTTGTTTGCTGTAGCTTCAGCATGAGCACTCATAGAGCATAGATGAAACCAATTTGTTCCACTCTGAGGTGCTTGTTATAATGAAGAGATGAAGTTCTCACATCGTTTTGCTTGAAGTGTATTAATATTCAACCTAACTTTTCCCTGCTGAATGCGCAGAGAGCAGTTCAGAGTAAATTGGGTGACATCCTATCTGCTCAATCTGGCAAGGCTTGTAAATATTTTAACAGCTTTTAGTGTCTTAATAGGTCGCTTTGGAAACCTCCGGTAGGGGACGGCACGGAGTGAAACAGAGAACTTGCTTGTTTAACATCCGAGTCCCAAACACAACTCCGATCCCCTGGACAAACAAGCACTACTTTTCATTTTACCCTTGGGTAATCACAAACACAAACTTGACATAGCCAAAACCAGCATGCCTTACACCCCCATGTTAATGCTTAATTTTCATCACCGGTCCTAAAAACCTAATGCCACCCATTACATTGAAATAAATTTATATTTGACATACACAAGCCACAATTTGTGGAATGCAGAACAGAATTCATCAGGTTCTCAGCAGGCTATTCTCAACAGTACTCGCCCATTCAAACTGTTAAAGTAATAGTTTGTCAGAGCATAATTCGTCTGAATTGTATTACCCAAACTAAATTGCAGTCTGCATAGGCAGCAAGGTTAACAACATTTCTAATTCAATATTCACACTACATTATGGATTTTTTTTTTTTTTTTAAGATTTTATTTGATTTTTAGGCAGACGGTGTTCTATGATCAATAAGGCAAAACTGTTGGATTAATATGGAAAAGGAGTGCAACTGCTTCAGTGTTTTGATTTGAAAATGCAATAATGTGGATGCCACCTGTGGCTAAAGATTGTTTAGAACCCAACACTGCTAAAGCTGCCGGGATCAGTCCTGGTCTGCAAGCCAAACTGTGGCTGCCTTTGGTGGGGTGTCTGGCCTAGGATGCCATAGGGACCAGCTGCTGCTCCTGCTGGAGGGTCACATGTGACTGCACATGGAGAAAGGGAGGAGCGGGGGTCACTGGGGAAGTAAAGATGAGGAAATGGAATGAGAGGGAGGAGGGTCCTGGATGGTGCTGCTGTTGACTCTCACACACCTGCTATCTCCCTCACCAAACTCACAGCCCTGGATACCCCAACACACAAACTACTGAACCATAAGAGGAACCCAACACCACTTTCTTTCCATCGACCGTCTGGGTCTATTGGGGGGTTTCTCTCTCTCTCTCTCTCTCTCTCTCTCTATCTATCTATCTATCTATCTATCTATCTATCTATCTATCTATCT
>JAGFZM010000021.1:488248-505750 GCA_017657215.1 Limnothrissa miodon
ACACAGACACAGACACAGACACAGACACAGACACAGACACAGACACACACCACAGACACAGACACAGACACACACCACAGACACAGACACACCACACACACACACACCACAGACACAGACTCCACACACCACACACACACACATCACAGACTATGAAGAAGGCATTCATTCTTTCCTGAAGAGTGCACGGCAGATTGCAGTGTCTCACCGGTGAGGTATGCCTGTGAAGCAGTAACAGAATTCAGTAGGCAGAGTAGGCAGAGGGATTGTGTTTAACATGCAGTTCTGCTGTAATAATGTCACTTCCCCCGGTGTCATTTCAACACAGAAGATGTGCTCGGCTCAGAATACAAATTGTTGAGTGACAGAATTTTTGTTGGGCCTCGGTCCCCAAAGCCCTAGACCTTGCCCTCTAGTTAGCAATACAATCGATTGTTTTGTGTTTGTGCACGTTTGTACGTACGTGCGTGCATACCTGTGTGTGTGTGTGTGTGTGTGTGTGTGTGTGTGTGTGTGTGTGTGTGGGTGGGTGGGTGGTCTCAAGTGAGATTTACTGTACTCATGCATGTCTGTGTGTGTGAATCTTGTGTGCAGGATGACTGGAGGGAGGGGGACGCACAACCACCGAGCAACCCAGATGACAAATCCCAAGGGCTGGAAACCCTTCCCCCAGGTACCTGCACACACATTTCAGTTTATTTATGTCTTCACACATGGACTCACACACAGAGACGTAAGGTTCCACGCAGAAAGCATTCATTAGCAAAGGCTCGTTTTCCTGGCCAATCTTTCTTTGACAAACTTCTGCATGAAATGCTGACAAAAAACATAGGTCCACTAGGTTCTCCAGAATTGTTTCATACAGCATTCTGTCATTTTTTTTAAACACTTACCTCCATCAGGGGGTAAAAATAAACCTCAGAAGATGATGTCCTTTCAGGCTAGTGCATAGTAGTTTATATTGTTCTCTGCTAGATTGTTCACTAGGGTCTTCATATAAAGCCAACATCGGCAAATCACGGTGTCAAGTTGTTTGTCACTAGTACATTACATTCAGCAGCTTTGCATCCATAGACACCAATTCGTTGGCAACAGCTCACCACCTCAGCTCACCTCCTTTTTACGCAAGTCAAACCATATAGAATAAGAACATAAACAAGAGAACATAAGAGATTCAGATAGTACAAAGCACCTATACAACTGGCCATTTCTAAGTAATCCAATTCATAAATCGCAGGACATTTCTTTGGTCTCCAATGCATGATGCTAGGAACTTATTTAAAAAATGAAGATAAATTTAGCCTAGTTTTTACTATGTGCATCGTTAGATATTTGTTAGTAAGCTTAATAAGCTTTTAAATTATTTAAACTCATTATCCTAATTAGATGTTATCATAAAAAAGGAACAAGATCATAATCAATAGGCCTATAAATTATTGTATATTTTTAAGCATGGTGCATTTTTAAGCATGCTGCATTGCCTGGACAAAAACATACACACACTAATTCCCCCTCACTCTCTCTCACTCTCACTCACACACACACACACACAATGATTTGTACTGTAAATGCTAGTGTTTTGCAGTGTGTTGCACAGGCTCATTCTCAAACCTTCACATCAGCGCGGTTGAGCCGTGTCAGCCTCAGGCCTTTTTTCTAGCACCCTGTTTACTGTGTCAGTACTTCTCACCCACAGTATGGTCCACTTCACTATAAACACAATAACAATATGCAACAACGACGATAAAAGTGCACAAAACCTCACAGAAAACCCAGTAGAGAAACCATAGCAGTCTGTGAAAACTGGTAGATACAGTAGATCCATGAGCTGGAAAAGGCGGGGATTTTCTATCTTCAAGCAGAGACCTAGTCAAGAAAAAAAGGCAGATATCTGAGGCCTCACCCTTATGAAAGAAATCCTGCATTGTATTGTAGTATCAAAACAGTAATACTTTAATAATAAAAACAGTAAACAGTAATTACTTTAACAGTAATAATTTTGCTGCGTCTCTCTGCTCAATGCAATATTTTGGACGGAAAATACTGCACTACTGAATAAAAAAAAAACCTGCCATTTTAAGTCAAGTTTCTTAAATATTAAAAAAGACTGCGAGGTCTATAGGCAGGCATTTTAAACGACTGATTTGGTATAAGATGTGTGAGTGTCATGGCAGTGTTTTTAATCTGTAAAATGCCACATAGTCTCTCCAGTGAGGTGGTCCTTTGAGAGCTGTTCCATTTAATTTGTGTCACACAAACATGATTTCTTGCCCAATACAACGTTTAAAGGCGAGTAGAAAGGAGGAAGATTTATGTCTTAGCTGGCCAGCTTGTGATGTGCTTCCCCATGCTTTTATAGACTAGCAGATCTCCGGCTTTATTTGGGGTCGCTTGTCAATATCCTAGTGTGTCTGTCCTTCTCTCTTTCTCTTTTGTTCTCTCACTTGCTCTCGCTGTATGTGGGTCATTCACAACGTTCCAAAACAAAGCTGTGTGGTTTTTTTTTTTTGTTTTGTTTTTTTTGTTGTTGTTTTTTTAATTAAATATATTAAGCTTGTTTGTAGAGTTTCCAAAAAATGTTGCACGTGTTTTATCACAGCTGTGGTTGAGGGTATTATAGCAGATTTTGGCAGAATTGTCCCATTTGGATTATAACCTGATGCTATGAGTAGTCACAGTTAACGCACATCCCATCACCAAGGCTTTGATTTGTGATTGCCCATTTCTGCTCTGTTAGATGGTTACATTCCCATGCAGGTCTTCCAGATGTTAAAGCCTCCTCTGTCACGTATTGATCAGCTTTGTGCCGTGCCGCAGTTAGCACACTGCCCTGGACAATTGAAACACATTGAAAAGCAGCCAAGGATTGATTGAACACAATACTGCTTGCATTGATTTGGTCTTATTCAGTTACAGCTCTATTTTTCAGGAAATATTGCTGTTGTGATGTTTAGCAATCTATTCGTTGTTGCTCTGCGCTCCCTAACACTATACCTTTTTATGAGCTACATTTTGGTTTTTAAGCTGGCGTTCATAGCTTCCATCATTACGCAATCACCTGTGATCATAAAGACATCAGCATAATCGCTGTCGGTACAGTGCAAATGGTCATTGCAGTACTGCATTATTGAAAACACTGCATCTGTGGTCTAGTTTTTGCACTTCACATTTGGAAGACGGAATGCGCTGGCTGACACGCAGCCATCTTGGGCCCATTTGGCAGGGAAAAGTGCTGAGAATGCTGGAGAGGTGCCCTCCTCTGTGCTAGAGTCCCCCCAACCCCACACCCCTCCAACCTCTCCCCCCAACTCCTACAGTGTAATCCAGCACTGGGGCTGAAGGGCTAGGCGTGGTCTATACCTCTCATCCCCAACCAGTCCAGGGGGCCCTTAGGGGGTGTCCCCTAGAGGCATGGCATGGAGCCCTCTCAGCTGGGTTTCAGACCAGATGGGGTGGGTGTGTATATATGTGTGTGTGTGTGGGGGGGGGGTAGAAGTAGTATGTGCCTTTTATGTGCATGTACTCGTCCTGAATGTACATGTGGGTGTGGGTTGTTAAAGAATGATTGCACAGGTACTTACCAATACCAAACATTTTCTGTTGTGTTGGTTGTACAGTATTTGGAACATTGTCAATATTTTGGTCTTTGCCTTCTCCTGGTGGCCAACCATTTCACAAAAGTTCAGTGTAGAAGAACACTCAGAAATACAGTATATATGGTGTGCATGTATTTAAAACCACCTAATCTGGATATATCTCATGCCAAGTTTATGACTTACAGAGAGGATGATGTCATGGCAGGCAAGGTTTGGCATTAAATCTCGACTGAAAATGCTGGTATTGGCAGTCTGGCAGTCTAAAGTGTGCTTTGGATGAGGCTAATTGCTATCGGAACACTGGCTGCCACAGTCCCATAGGTTTCCTCACTTAAGAGAGAGAGTTGCTCCATGGCCATTGACGGTTGTCTTTCTTGCATTGTGGCTTGTGATTTGCCAATCGATACTTTTGCATTGTGTTGGTGTTCAGTGGTGGTGTGGTGTTTGGCTCTAAAAATGGCTCCCTGTTAAAGTGAAAGAGTTTGAGTTTGTGACATTGAGTTTTGCCTGTGTGAGCAACACACTAGGTTGGGGTGGGTGTGTGGGTGGAGGTCATCGTCCGACAGCTTTGTTCTCTGTGAGCACCTAATTAGAGTGATGTCGGCCCCGGCTCCCTGGGCTGGGGGACGTTGCTATCGACCCTGACTCTAAGAGCTTCGAGCTGCTAATTTGTCTGAGGCTCTGGCGTCACCACTGGGCACCTCCGCTAGCACGGTGTTAATGCAAATGATTTTGTCAGGCTCTATTGTGTATAAAGTCACACTATTGACAGCAGATAGAACCTTGTCATGGACGAGAGCTGTTCTTGGAGGACATTGTGAATTACTTGGCACCAAAAGCAACATTTATTAGCTTTAGAATTGCAGGCATTCGCCATATCGGGCCTGCTGACTTCTTTTTTTTTTTTTTTTTAACTTCTTCAAGAACAGAACAAGCCAGAACAGAACAAGCTTTTTGTTCTTATTTTCTAGAAATATGGTCATGGCCAGTGTGTGAAATCATCACATGATGCTCACCTGCATGTCTGCATAGACCTTCACTGTCGCCTGCATAGTCATCTGCTCATTGGTCTGTTCCTTTGAACAAAAACATTTTTCTTTTAACATGTGAGGGTGGTCTTCACTGAAAACCTTCTTGTTCATTACACACCATAATCATTTTTTTTCTAGCATAATCAACGAAAGCTAGTCCGTCCATGGACCTCTGCAAAGGCGTGACATTTGATGCCAGTTCTACTGCACAGATTCTTTGCTCCGGGGTGCAATTTACCTCCCTCCAATTCCCCTGTTCTGCTTCAGGGCCACAGTTTGCATTCTCCTCCCGCCCTCTGCTGCCACCTCATCCAGGCAAAACACCCTTGTGCTCTGACTGCATTCTGGAGTGTAGAAAGCACTGGTGGATTTTTTTTCCCCCTACTTGGCACAAACTCTTGATTAAGTTAATACGATATGCATTGAATATTAATAGAGATTTTTGGCTGCGGTAGCAGCAGCAAAGTTGATACTTTTGTGACCTTTTGACCTGCCGGCCAAGATTCTTAAGAATTCTCGGCTCACAATTGCAAATTTGGGAAGAGGACTTTGGCAGTCCAAGTGGGAGCAGTTAAATCGCTGACTTATGCAAAACTGCCACAGCAAATGAAAAGACAAAATGACCTTGGTGCGTATGATCTAATCAGAATTGCCTGAGAACAGGGATTTGTCCAACTCCCGTTTTTACACTCCTTCTCAGCAGTAGAGCATCCTCTCTGTCTTCAACTATATGGTCACCCTTGAGTTGGATTCTTTATTTGCCCCCTAATAACCATCATGACCAGGCTGTCACTGTTGTGTCCAGCCCAATTAGCGAACACTGTCATCCATTGGGGCATCATTCTTATTATGTTTCTAGCAAGTTGTGCAACCAGTGTTGACTGCAAACTGAAAAAGAAGGGACGGAAATAATAAACAGACAGAATAATAAACGCAAATATTACATGTGCCATGGGATGTGTGCACCTTCTTTTTGTGAGCAGTGTGCTTTTTGTGGCTTATTGACTACTACAGCTTTTGCAACAGCCCTTATGTTCCAACTATCACATTTAGCAAGGCAATTAGCGCAGGAACACGATCATTCACAGACAGGCCCGATTATGCTGTGGTGAAGGGACACCAGTGCCCAACCATTAATTAACTCATAGTCCATTATCAAGCCCTTCTCTCAAAGTAATTATGCAGGAGATCTCTGCTAGATGCCTCCGAGCAGCAAGGCAACAGTCAAAGCGGTTTGCCACATCGTTCGTCATGTTGTCAGTTCAGTAGGCACCATTAGTCCCACGTTGCCCGTCTGCGTTTTTGAGGGACAAACGACACGTCTTGGCCATGATTGTGATTGATATGACAGTGCGGCGTTCTTTTTTGTATTCAAGAACGGACTGTGTTAGTTTCAATGCCTGTGCAAGCGTTTGCAGAAACACTTGTTTGACTTCTATGTCTGTGTGTGCACTTTGTGTGTGGGTTGCTTTCTTTTTTGTGTTCTTTTCGCAATAGCCTGTGTACTTCCAAGTTGGTTTTGTGTATCTGTGTGTGTGCACGCACAGTGTGTGCATATGACAGAAAAGTGTTTTAGCTCACAGATCTGTGAGTATGAGTTTCTGCCTCCTTTCGGGGTGTTAGTAATGTGTGTAGGCTTCCTTTGTAGTTGTCAATAGTGGTGCTGTGTTGTAAGACAGTGCTGGCCTTAACCCAGCCCCCTGGAGTTTGGAGTGTTCCAAGCCCTGTGCAGAACTGCCTTACAGTGGAGGGAGCGCTACAGCGGCAGAGGGCCTCCAGCTCTGGAATCTGGCGCCCCAACACCAGACTCGCTGGGGACTGAGTCAACAGCACCGAAGTAAAGCCAGCTGTCTCATGTTCCCTCTCACTGTGCTCGTGCATATGGAGCCCAAGCAGAACGGCAGGGGAGAGCATACTGTGTACTCTCATTCAGCCCTCGCCACCAGCACCTGTCTACCAGCATTTATGTGTAACACACAACTTTGTCTACAAGTAAAATGTATGCATTTTATCTAAATCTAATGATATCAGAGTCTGGGGGGTTTAATATGGGGTTTAATGTAATGTACGTACAGTAAATGCAGTAACACATTTTTCCATGCAGCCGTTTTGAGAGTCGATCTGTCACCACGTCTGTTGGCTCCCTCCTTTAATACTCGCCGTGTTACAGAATGAAAGATGGCCCCCAACAGTTTGACGAAATAAAAGCCCAGTCATGGAAGCTAATTACAGCACAGTTTTGTGCTGTAAATTTCACGTCAATTTTAGACTGCAGTTAGTCCTTTTATTATAGCAAATTACACAGGCGCTAACACCCCTTCCAAAGAACACCCTGTAGTGAAGTATGATTGCCTGTCTCGTTTATTTTCCCCTGTTCTTTTCCTGGCATTGAAGGCTTCGCAGTGCATCAGCCTATGTTAGTGTTAATGACTTCTTTCACTAGATGCAATCTGTACAAGATTTTTAAACTCAGAATTCTAAACGGATGTTGTGTTTGGGGTTCTTGGATTGTTCTTTATTTAGAGATTTGCAATCGAGAGGAATCCCTCAGTGCTACAGAAAGCTGTTATTTGTGACGCACATCTGAGTTAAAGCCTCATTAAGCTCTAAAAATGAGGGCATAGTTGTAAAGTCAACCATGCTGTTTCTTTTCAGAGAAACTATTGTCGGGCTTCTTGGTCTGTTAAAAGTAGACCACATTAAGAATAGCATTAATGTTGAAATGTCAACAGTAATACACTCAGAAGTCATGAGGCTGACCCTATTTGTGTGCTTTTCATCCTGTCCCTCTCTGCAGGCAAAGTAAGGTGGCAGGACTTTGACCAGGACCTGTATGTGGGAGCGACAGTGGTGCGGCCGGGGCAGGACCCCTATGCGCGAAACAAGTTCAACCAAGTGGAGAGCGACAAGCTCCGCATGGACCGCGGAGTGCCCGACACCAGACATGACCAGTGAGTTGACTCTCCGTGATCTGCCAGTGTCTCAAGGTTACAACAACTTCACACTAAAAAGGGTGGGGATGGCGCTAATGGCTTTGTGTCAACATAACACAAGACTGTCACAAGCATTTGTCTGCTTGCCATGAGGTGGCCAACAGGATGTTTTCATAATACTTCAAACAATCTGGCACATTCCAAAAGGACCCTATTCCCCCATCAGCAACAACACCACCACCAAAAAAAAAGCCATCCAAAAAAAGATTCCTTTCTCAAAAAGTCATGGCGGCGATGCGAACACATAGGTCAGTACCTTCAAGGCTCTTCTGTTTATATTCTCTTAGCCATCGCATTTCCTTCCTCTGTCCCCAGCCTAATTGCGTTTGTTTTGGTGAACAGAGGGGGATGAAGTGTATTTTGTTGAGTTAATGGATGGAAAGAAAAAACCCAAGGCCCGGCGCCTTCCCCTATGGCCCTAATACGATGATGATTGACCGCTTGGTTCTGACAAAGAGAGATACGAGGCCATGGCGGCCTGGCCCGGTAGCCTGCTGCTTGATTCCCCCCCCCCCCCCCACCCCCTTTGTCTGCTCTCGACAGGGAGAGAAAAAAACGCCTTGAGAGAAGCGCTTACTTGGCAATTATGGATTGCGAAATGCAAAAGAGGCAGATTTCCCAGAGTAACTCACTCATCAGTCCCTCCCCATTAGTCATCTATAGCTCTCTTTTCTCTCTCTGTCTCACCCTCTACTCTCTCACAGGGCTTGTCTTCTCTCCTCTCTTGTGCTCTCTTTTTTTTCTCTCTCGTCTCTCCTCTCCCCCCATTTGTCTTTTCTTCTGTTCCTCCTACTCTGAGTTGAGGGAGCTGTTTGCAGTGTTTGATGCCGCTGCTTCCCTGCGACCCCTCTGACTTTGTCACTGCGGAGTCTCTGCCCTGGGCCACTCATCAAACACTCAGGAAGAAAACTTTGACTTTCTTCCTCATTACCACTGAAAGGTCATAATAACTCGAGTTGTTTAAAATGCAACTTTTATTTTCCTGTCAAGTTAATATCAACTTCTTCAAATATTCTTTCTTGACACATTAGATATCTGGGCCAAAGTGAAACCCATTCAGTGGTTTGGTGCTGCCGTCATATCCTGTGTAAACCTTACCATGTGGGCAGTACAAAGCCTCAAGTATGTCATTTCGACTGTCAGCCTGTTGTGTAATTGTGCGGAACAGAACAGTTGAGTCTAGAATATAGTGGGGAAATTGACCTCTCTGTCTCTCTCTCTTGCTTGCTTACACGCACACAAACACACACACACACACACTGGAAGTACTCAAGACCTCACTGTGGTCACCGATGTGTATTATCAATAATAGGTCATCTATTTGTGGAGTTTTCTTTCAATTTTGTATGCCGCTTGTATGTTATGTTTATGTATTATTATTTATCATCCTTAGAATCATATTGCCCATCCTGTGTGCACACACATGCTCACATGGTCACACACGCGCGCTTACATACACACGCTTACACACGCACGCTTACACACACACACAAACTCTGGCAGAAGCCATGGATGGAGCAGGTGCCTTGAGTCTCTTCCAGCAGCTAGGCCTCAGATTAATTTGGAATTGCTCTTTAATCTGTGCAGATTAGTGCAACCCTGCCACATTCTCAGGGGTTATGCCAAGGGCAGTGCTGTGAACTGGGGCCATTTTCAATGGTTTTGTCACCTGCGTAAAACCAGGGGCTTTATTGGTAGGAAATATTGAATTCTATCTATCTGTGTGGGCAGTTGGAGGCTTTTCAGGGGTGCCGATATTGCCGATGTTAAGGCATACCAAAAGGGAACAAGCATTACAAAGTACCTTTCACTTAATGGGCCTGGATCAATGTTGGAGGTGACCACACAGGAGTCCCATGGCTGTTTCTGCCAGCGTCCCTCTTATCCAACAGAGAGACTCGGCCGCCAATCTCAATCAAGCTAAAAGGCACGATTGATTATCGCCTGTCCTTCCTTCCAGTTTGTCAGGCTCTCAGTGGAGGGAATCTATTTTCTTCTTGGGGTATTGTGGGAATATGCCACCTGTGGATGGTGGAAGCCTTCTTCACTCCAATAGCTGCATGTGAGCATGTTAAGTCTGAGACACCATTGTTGTGATACTGGCTGGTGGCTGGCGACAAGCGGATGTCTGCTGCGGTCATCATCTATTCGCCGGGCTTTTGCTTTGACTTCCACATCTGTCGTTATCTTTTTGTAAATCTTCAAAGATGGGCCTGTGTCTTTGTGATGACTGTCTAAATGTAGCGTCACGCAAAGATGACAGACAGAATGGTGAAGCAAAGGAGTCTAGCGTTCTCTGAATGAAGGCCAGAAATGAGGGGTCATTGACATGTAACTTAATCAACAAAGGTGCCTTGCTGATCCATTGTTTGGCCTTTAGCCTGTGTCTGTTTCTTACTGTGCACTTGTGTAATTCTAGCCCGGCTGAAAGTAAATAAACAATGTGCTGTGTGTAGGGTGGGGGTTTGAGGGGCGGGGGGGATGGGGGGTCCATTTCCCGTAGATGTCCATCCTGAGTGCGTGTTTTCTGTATAATCTGCTCATGCATTCAGCCTTAGGTTGCCTATTGGACTGAGTAGTTAACCTAATCAATAAACTCACTGAACGGACACTGTGAAAACCTTCCCACAGAGATCTGCCTTTTCAGCCATTTTCTATGGCTCATAAAGTTTCTTCACAAATTCTAAATATGGAGAAATATTGCGTTCATGACTAAAAGAGTCAGTAATTGTTCTTTGGCAAAGTTTAAGATCCTGACCAAATGATTCGGCTTAGACTTTGGTGAAAGTGAGACTTCCATTTAGGCTATTTCTTCAGTGTTTATGCTACATCTGTTCTGTGTTAAGTCTAGGAGTAAATTCTTCAGGTGATTGATATTCAGTGTTCTTGCAGTAAATAACAGCATATGAGGAAAGTGGTGAGGTCACACCTAGATTATGTAGTATGAATTGGTTATGCCGCTATTATGTTTTATGTACAGTATGCACCATCTCTGCAATGTATGTGTCATTCATTCAGCCTCCTAGCTAAAATGCTTCTGCTCTGCATCTAATCAGGTTAGAGAATAAGGAGAGGCTAATACCCTATTTTCACGTGTATAACGCGCAGGGACAAAGCAATTATGTAAATGCAAACATGTGATTCCTGTTATTGAATTACTCACTAACTCGGGAGCTCATTTGTAATATATTCTTTGTTCCAACCAAAGATTCTAGAGTGTAGTGTAGCGCTCTAGAATCTTTGGTTCCAACCATAGGTCATTCCGTCATTCCCACGACGATGATGACATAACAAAGAAGTGCAATACAATTCCAATCGAAAATCACTTCAGAGCTTCTTCTAAAGCAGTGGTCGGCAAATAGCGGCCTGTGCGCCATAATTTGCCCGCCGTCAATAATATCTGGCCCGCCAGATAAGGTTGATTTAAAATAAAAAACGTATATTTGCTGTCAAAAATGACAATTCAACAGATTTTATTACTCTATCGCTATCACTTCCTTAATAACCTCTGCGTCAGTATCCTGTTGTTGTGAGAATCCATGCTGCGTTGAGGGACGCATTTGTAACTTTTTGCTGCGATTAAGTGCCCGAACCAGCATCTTGCAGCTCTGTAGCTCTGCGTATATCCAACCGTCAGCGCTTCAATTGAATTAAACTAAATTCAATTTTATTTGTATAGCACATTTTACAAAAGACAGGTCTCATAGCGCTTAACAAAGAGTACCAATTAGCAAGTGGATATGTTTTTTGCCCATGCGTCGTCTCGTGGTGCCTTCCAATATAAGATGAGATTTTGGATGTTCATAAATTCAGGTAGGCTGAACGCCTCTCCTGAATGCAGGCCTTTCTTTCCACGCTTCTTTGTACGTCCTACAATTCCATTGTACGTCGCTAACAACTTTTTGTTTTTGCCGCTTTGGACAGTGACATTTTTGCTTCGCTAGCTAAGAATCTTGAGTGTCAGGATGTCATGCGAGAATTAGCAACTTTACTAATGCATAGCCAAATCATTAGCTAGTCAGGTTGCTACAGTAAGCCTTTCTGTTAAATGACGGATGACAGGAGCTGCTGCAGTCATTTTAAATGAATGTAAATTATTATAATTTTTTTTAAATAGAGTAGCCTATAGGCCTATGACATGATATAGCCTAATAAAGTTTTTTTTTTCAGTAGGAAAGCATGGTTAACTGATTGCTGCGATTAATTAATTGTCAAAAATTGGGTCCAAACTTATTTGCCGACCCCTGTTCTAAAACTATGACGGATTGGATCAATCCTATGCACTTAATTTAAATAAAGTAGCTACCGCCAAGATATGTTTTCACCATGTTATATCTACTCATAGAACGTGTCCTTGTAAAAAAAAATTAAGAGGTGGCATCGGCTGTGTAAAAAAAACATATATAGCGCGCTCAGGTAGTGTGCGGTTATAAAAACGTATATACCGCGCAGGGGTAGTGCGCGGTTTGCAAAAACAATACGGTAATTGACATTTACTTTCATCATATGAATCTGTAATGTCTGTACATTGGGTCGCACTTGGTAAAAAAAACAAACATTTAGAACGCATCCAGCCAACAGCGACCATTATTTCAGCATGTTTCAAGTTTCGCTCCAGCAGCTCTCTTGACCTGAATTGCCTTCTCTAAAGATGTGTTTCTGGTATTGTTTAAGAATTCTGTAACCACGCTTGGATTGCAGAACACCTTTTCCTACCCCTTTGACTGTGGGTATGTGACAGGGGCTGGGGGCATAAAGGCCTCCTCTGTGCTCTGTGCCGGCATTGTTAAATGTGACGGAGCACAAGCTTGGGTATAATCAACCAAGATAAATGTGCAACTTTATCCTCCTCTAATTTATGCTGTCTTGAGGAGGAGGATATGGAATTTTGCGCCTCTGGTCCTTTTTTGGCACCAATAAAAAAACCCCGCTCCTTTAAATCTTACTGCAAGACGACCAGTTTTCGTCCAGGTACAAGCAGACATGCATACTAAACGTTGTTGCTATGGCCCCCTTACTTGTCAGAATGGCAATTTTTAGAAGTTTTAGGTTATTCTTCGCTATTCTTGCAATTCGAGACAAACAAAGTCTTGCAAGTCAAACAAAAAGAGAACCTGATGAAGTTGACATACGTTTAAATGATTACTAAAAACTAATAATTTAATAACAATAATAATTTATTGTCAATTGAAAACTGTTTGTGCCAGTACAACTATTCGTCCTTTTCCCTTCCTCCGTTTATCTTGTCACACTCATTCTCACAGCTCTTGCATTCTTTCTTGCATTGTTTCTTTCATGGCATCCTTAATTTTCTCCATTGGTCGTCAAATGTGCCTACCCTAGAGAAATGTAGTGCATCTGATAGTGGAACTGCAATTAACAGAGCCACAGTGCAGATAGAGATTCTTATTTATGGAGCACCGGGATCTGCCATTACAGCACATTTTCAGAGTCATTTATACATTCCCTCTGAGAGTCGTACCATTTCCCCTCACCTCCTCTTCAACAGGAGGAGGTGAGAGGATGCAGAGAACACTGTGTATATGTAGTCATATCCCATTCATACACAGACCCATAGTCATAAAATTAAAACTATCACATATATTTTTTTATTTAGCGCATAAATAACTGTCAAATAAATAACTAGACAACTAAAGTTTGCCTTGTTGTTTTCAAGACCTGGGAAGACCTGGGCATGTTGGAAGAGTCAAAATGGGCTCAAGGAACAAGAAGCGTACCTTTCTTTTAAAGCTCAAAGGACTAAAACTGAGCCTAAAGACGTTCTGTTGCAGACGAGCCCTCTTTCAAGAGAGATGCTACAAATAGCATGGCACCCAACTGTCCTTCAGTAAACAGACTGTTGGAGCCACCAGCTCCATGTTATTGCTCCCTTTTCCCCATGTCGCCATGCCTTAAACCTGACGTACCCTACTTCCTACACAGTTATCATAGCAAGCATTCCCCATTTCTCTCGCTCACACACACACACACACACACACACACACACACACACACACGCTCGCTCTTGGGCTCTTGTTTTGCTTCGTTGAAGGAGTGTTTCTCTGTTCACTCTCCCATCATTGTTCCTGTGTGGCAGAGAGTGAGGCGGGCCAAGCCAGTGCCTAGTGCTTCTTCCAGGCTCCCCAGTGATTTACAGCAGACAGGCAGGAAGTTGTGTTTGGGAAGCTGAACGGCCACCACTGGGCCTCCCCACCAAGAACACACAGAAACCTGTATGTCTGTCTGTTTCCATCTGTCTCTCTGTCCCGCTCCCTCTCTCCTTCTCCCTCTCTTCCTGTTAGTGTTTCACACGTTGTCTCACCATGTTGCCCAGTTTCCATTAAAATTTCAGTTTTTCCTCTTTTGCTTTATAATCCCCACTCCTTTGTGTATAAGTCTCAGAATCTTGTAGTGCCTTCTAGTAGCAGTTTTCATGTCTTTTTTTTTTTTTTTTTTCTTTTTCCCAGTGTTGTACTGTGTTGTGCCTTTTTGTCTGTCATCTCTCTCTCTATCCCACCCTGCCTCTCTCTCTATCCCCAGGCCCTGGTTCTACCTGAACCAATACCTCTAAGGGGATCTTTGCACTAGTCCCACAGGCGTCATGTCTGAATAATTACCCAGTTGGGTAGCAGGTTTGAACCCCATTAATGGGCTCTGCTCTGAGGGTGTGCCGGAGTCGCTGAGTGAGTTTTTGGAATCTAGCAGGGCTTATGGCGGTCGTGTCATCGATGTCAGTCATGTCTGGCCGAATATAGAGAGTATCTCTCCATCTGTGGTGGCATTTCATTTATTTAGTTATTTAGTTAGTCATTTGAAGCGGGTGGGACACTAAGTGCCTAGACGGCAGTCTTTTCGGGAGGTGTAAGGATGAGTGATAACCTTAAATGTCTGACTCAAACTGTTGGCTTGCCTTTGTGGTTTGCGGCGTATCCATCCATTCATTTGTTCCCCTGTGTCTCCAGTCGTCTGTTGCTATCCGTTCATCCATCAATTTATCATTCCATACATCTATCAAGTAGCAGAGATGGAGTGGAAGCTGGAGCTCACAGGAACGGAAATGATCTTGGCATTTCTGAAATTTCAAAACTAAACGGTTATTTATTTACTTCAATCTGACTAAAGCTTAAAGCTGATATTATTTTTTTAGGTGCTCCTGATAAACCGTAGGTTACTGTATATTGTTCACTTTCTGCTTTATAGAATTTATGCTCTTGAAGTTAGTCTTCTTGAAATGTTAAGCTGATCTTAGCATTCTAATCCTTGAATGCATCTTCAATATTGTATTTTCTATGACTTCTGAGGGTGGAAATAAATTCCCAGGATGACGACACTAACTCTTCCAATAGACATCTGTGCTAGGACCAGAGGGACAAAGTCCGACTGGACAAAATATTTACCCCTGTTTCATCAGGCTTGTTGGACTTGTCTGAAGCTTTCCTGACGTTGCCACGCTGTTAATAATTTTCCTGTTTCCTCCTTTTGTTTTTGTCTTAATTTATCTCTTCACCCACTTAGGTTAGTATCACGGAAATAGTGCCTTATTCACTGTGATTGATGGTGTTTACTCTAAGTGTCTTGTCTCTGTTCTATCTCTCTTGGCTCCTGGAGGTGAACAGTGGAATAGTTTATGGCATGACTCTCTGGATCTCTGACGTTCCCGATAAAAGGCTTGGCCTGCATGAAGTTTTTCCAAGAATCGTGTGTGTCCATTTTGAAGGATCTGGTTGGGTCAGGGAGCCCTAATACATGTGAAATGGTTATTTGTTTGTGTCTGACATATGAGAGGAGAGAGCACAAGTATGCATAGTATGACCTTTTTAAAAGAAGCCAGCGAGTTCTGCTCTGCCGCTTTGGTTATGAATGGATGGATATCAGTCATACGTATCAAACATGGATGTCTGGTCTGTATTTTGCCTGGGAGGGCGGGAGACGGGGAAAAGGCTGTCTGTGTGTGCCCAAGCCTTTGCTGAGTTTCAGAACAAACTGACAAGAGAGCCGGGGGTAGTTTGCAACCAGGAAGCCTGCTGTCATCACAGGCCACGCATGAGCTGATGTGTGTCCGCACAGGAGCTGGAGCTCTACTTGGGTGTGCAGAAGGGCTGTTTAGGACCAACAGGAGAGCTGTCCAGATCAGGTCCAAACCCTTTTTTATGCTGCCGTGCTATCCCCAAATGCATCCTTCTGTGAGCTTTGTAACTGGCCGAGTGTGCTCAACATGTTGGTCATGGTGTTCAGTTATAGGCAACATTGTGATTTCTCCATCATTGTAGTAATAGTCATGACCAAATCAGGGTTTTGGTAATGCCGGTCTGTAACGAGTCTGCTATTGCAACAAAATGGAGCCCAGTTTTTCTGCAGGGCTGAAAATGGAAATGGTGGTCTCCTGGACACAAATGACATCTCATTTCCCACCGACATCAGATTTCCAGCTTGTGTTTTGTATGAAAGGCGCTAAAACTGTGGTGGCCTTTGCATGCATTTGAATATGGCCTGCAGCTCAATTATTGAAGGCTATATAGTGTATTTTAAGAGAGACATTGAATGGAAAACTTTTTTGCCTTGGCTTTGATGGATTAGAAGAGATGGTGGAAAGCCAAAGAGCTATCATTTACGTGAGGCATGGTTGCACCCTCCTTCATATCCCAGAAATATCAAACTTAGAGGTACTAAGACATAAGAAAAAGTCTACAAAGTAGTAAAACAGCTATTGCCTTTTTATTATGCTCATCACAAAGGTACAGCTTAGCCAGTTTCAACATACTGCCTAAATATAAGATTTGAATTAGGCTTGCAAAATTGATGGAATACATAAACACTTTAATTTATTAGAATTAGAAAACAAGGTGCAGCACTCCTCTCATTTCTTATTTAATGTGCCCTGTAATATTTGCATTCAGTGTGCTAGGAACACCCTTCTCTTGGTGTGATGTTTTTGGTATGGGTTTTAAATGTGATTCTTGAATGGATCCCACACCTCTCTTTATATATAATATTGTAAATGTTCTTCATTGTTCCCATGACCTTAAACTCAAGCTTGGTATGCATGATGGAGTTTTTTATTCCAAAATGGTTTATACCGATTTCATTTTGTGTTTTGAAATGTCATGCCTTCTCACTCTGAACAAATAACTGCAATCTTTTGTGGCTTTCAGGGCCGACTCTCCTCTCTTGCGACTCTTGGTTTACTCCAGCCTCTCTTTTTTTGATTCTGTTGGTTTTCCATCCTGTTGTTTTCTACGCACAGGAGGAGGCTTTGAACTCTGAAAAGTTATACCCGTCACAACGTACTGAGTGTTGTGATAAGGCAATCACTGATGACAAACACGGATGTTTATGCCTGGAGAAATTACCTGCCAACATTCGCAGGCAGTGCTGAGGAATAGTGGTGCCACCCAATAAAGGAAAAAATGCAGTTATCTCTGCTACGGAGGCCTCACTCTTAGCCTTTGATAATGCAAGCTCTGGTAGACAAGAATATTGTCCAATAGAATAGACACACTGTGCTCTTTATAACTCCAATCCAAACACACACACTCACTCTTTCTATCCAAACATGCAAAGTGATGGTAATCGGCTCAATTTAGACCTACAGTACAGTGTTTGTGCTAAACCAAAGTGAGGCTTTAGCCTGGCTTCTTGGTGATACCCTGAGGCCCATTCTGCTTACTGCAGTCGGTGACCCGGTCACCTGCAGGCCTCCAGGACGTCTGTTTGTTTAGCTTAGGAGGATGCCCTGTTAACCTGTGATGGCTCCCCTGGGCTTTGTGCACTCAGAGGAAAGGTATCTAGTTCTCTCTGAAGGGTCTTCTTCCTGAGCGTGGATCAGCTCGCTCTCACATGCTCCTCTGTGTGTGTGTGTGTGTGTGTGTGTGTGTGTGTGTG
>JAGFZM010000021.1:505760-555472 GCA_017657215.1 Limnothrissa miodon
TGTGTGTGTGTGTGTGTGTGTGTGTGTGTGTGTGTGGCTCCTCTGTTGGCCACAGAATCCCTGAGAGACTTCCTGCATTGCAGTGGATCACTTGCAAAGTCTAACGGAAATTGTAACAAGTTCCAAAACTTTCAACTTTCAATCGTCCCCTCCCTTTATCACACACCCTTAGAAAGGCTGCAATCCTATCTAGCCAAGTAAGATGTTATTCCTCCTTTGCCCTCGTTTGGTAGAACCCATTGACTATTTTGCTACAAAGAACACATGCTCTTTGTTTACTGTTTTGAGACTCTGTGTGTGTGTGTTGCCTTGAAACATGGCAGGAGGCCACAAGCCCTTAATGGAAATGTTTTTGGCACAGCCATTCACCGGCTCACCGGGGACACGGAGGCTGTCTGGTGCTGGGGCCTCGCTCCTGTTCTAATTAAGCGTGTGGCAAATAACGTACGGCAGCGCCGGCATGAGCTCATCCGTGGTGCTATGGGGGGTGACTCTGGAAAGGCCCATATGGGTACACTCCTGATATGATCACGACCCATGAATGGCCAATCAAGTTCAATTTCACTATTAATTACAAAATGGTTATGTATCAGGGAAAGTTAGACATCAAATTAAAATTAATGCTAATCTCAGTTATACACTATATGTCAATCTGTAGGTAGCTGCTCCCAGTATGCTTGTTTAGTGATGGGCTGTTTTGGATGCTGTACCTTGGGACTATAGAGGTTATTACCGTTTTGTGTTATGTTTCATGATCTCACCCTCTTTCTGTCTGTCTTTCTTTCTTTCTTTTTTACTTCTTTCCCTCTCACTCCTTCTCTCATGATCTTTTCATTATCTCACTTCATGATTTCTTCACAGGCCTTCTGTTATACCAACATTTTTTTTTGAATCTTTACGACTGCTTTTTCATGCTTCCCTGCATCAGAGCGCTCTCTCTCTCTCTCTCTCTCTCTCTCTCTCTCTCTCTCTCTCTCTCTCTCTCTCTCTCTCTCTCTCTCTCTCTCTCTCTCTCCCTCTCCCTATCTATCCTCTCTCTTATTTCTCATTTCTCTTATTTCTCATTTCTTTGTCAATGCTGCAGGGTGGTTTGGTTTGGGTATTAAGTAGCTGTTTTGGTTGCATCTCTGTTGCCGTTGTGTCAGTCTCTTGGTAGCTGGTGAACGAGGGCTGTCTGGGCTGCCACGCAATTCTCGAGGTCTCCTCAGAGAGGAAGCTAGGCTGCCACGACTCAAAACACTCTGTGTGTTTGAGAGACCTCTGAACACTGGCAAATGAGGTCTGTCTGGTCCATCACGCAAGCTCAGTTGTCTCATCATCAATACAGTGGGGGTTAGGCAATCACAACATGAAACTGTGTGTGTGTATATGTGTAAGAGAGAGACTGTGTCTAGTCATCTGATCGCTGTTAAATGAGAGCTGCCTGGGCGACCGCACAAACTCAGGGGCCCCAGAAATAAAAAAGAAGGAAGTTCTAGAGCCTGAAGGAGAGGTGCCACGTGCTTCCATAACCTTATTTTAGTAATGAAAGGTTCTTTTCTATCAGAGACTGTTGCTGCTACGGAGTGTCGTGGAGGTCTAAAAGCCCTCCTCCATCTTTGCCAAAGGGATTTGGACTCCTAAACTCTCTTAAACACACACACTCTCTCTCCCTCCCTCACCCCACCGTCTCTCTCTCTCTCTTTTCCTCAGTCTCACTCTCCCTCCTGTTTGAGACTTATGAGGGTGGAAAGAACTTTTGGTCACTTCCGCCCTGAAAGCATATATACACGAACGCACACGCTCCCTCATGGCTCCCTCTGTGTAAGTAAGCCATCTTTTAGGTGTGGATTATCAGGCTTAGCCATCCTAACATGCATGTAAACCATCACTTGTACCCTGCATGGAGGCGACAGTCGACTGGTGGTTCTATATCCGATGGATGCCACTGCTAACCTCCCACAACCTCCACTTTTGCTGGTAACTCCAGGCAGTGGTGGAGATTGGCGCAAGAATAGCAGCACTGGGAATGTGTTCAAGATGAACTTGGAGAACTTTAGTGGGGAAAAAAAAAGCAAATTGAGTTTCGAATAAGCGCAGGGTGAAGAGGATTAGGGGGAAAGGGGGAAGGCAGGAGGGAGTTCTGTGGTGGGTTACTAGAAGTCTTCCTATTATTATACAACAGGAAGAGCTGCGCTTTGTCTCGTGTCATTGTCTCTTTGTTGTAATGTAGAAATGTGACCCCGCCACTTCATTGGTTGCCTTGAGCTCACCTTTTATGAGAGCAACTTATTGCTCCCTCTCAAGTTCACCCTTCCGCTTTGTCTTCATTTGCTTTGTCTCATTTAAATTGACCATGTGCAACGCATACTTGACCCAGCTAAAGCACACAGCAGCTTGGCTCTGGAGGATTAGCCCTTCCTGTCAAATTAAAACCTGTGTGTGTGTGTGCGAACGCGCTCATTCGTATGTGTATGGGAGAGCGAGAGCATAGGGTGTATCTGTGCTCTCGCGCACGTGCGAGATGGATGTTGGTCATACATGCATGACTAGCTGTCAGTCTGGTCTGCACAGAGGCGTCACAGGAGGAGCGTTGGAGTGAATTCCAGCCCAGTAGCACTGTCTGCCCTGCTCCAGTACATTCACATGCTCTCCAACACCCTGGAGTGGCCTGTTCAACTGGGGGTGCTTTTTCCGCACGCAAGCCTGAGTGCAATTCAATCTTAGGCCCACCCTAGGGTTAGTGCCCCCCCCACACACTCGGCCATCTGCATAGCCCCAGACATGCGCTAGAGAAGCCTACGTGTGGCCCACATTTGAATCGTCCGCCTCCTCACGGCAGACAGACCCTCCCATCTGAGGCCAGCTGAGCCTCCGGTGTTGTGACAGGGCTTCGGAATGAAAGGGCATTATGGTCAGTGGTTACTGCAAGCCTCTGCTTTCACCATGGCCACAACAGAGCCCCGTTTTAAATACTTAAATATACTTATGCAAGAGCACGCCCGGTCCCCACAAGCACTGATGCATTATGGATGTGTTGCAGCAGCGCGGCTGGTAGGGCAAGATGCTAACACCAAGGTCAGGGGTTCGATATCCGAGAGGCGCATGCGGCGGTATAGTGTCTACCTGTGCTGGCCTGTCTGTTGCTGTGGGGAGGCTGTCCTACTGAATGATTTGGTGGGTATCGCGATGCGCGCGTCTGATATCTGTCCCTCTTCTCCCTGTCTGTCACAGCTGTCGCCACAAACAGTGGAAGAAGGACCTGCCAGCGTCGAGTGTGGTGATCACCTTCCACAACGAGGCTCGCTCAGCACTGCTGCGTACGGTTGTCAGGTGAGAATGTGCACACACACACACACACATGCATACACGAACGCATACACCCGTAAACATGTCCAGTTCCAGTTCATGGAAACAAACATCTGCTAATACTTCCAGGACGTGTTCATAAACAATATTTCTCTCTGTTTCTCACGCACGCACGCATACACACACACACACACATTCACTTTCTCACGAAAGTGTTCTGCTCGATATCGAACAACACAATGTGTAAGTTCTCGGCAAACACTTTGTTCTTTTCAGGAATTTATTTGGCATCACATGTTTATACATTCACAAACACCAACACAATAGATTCTTCCTGTAGTCACGTCTTGTCTTCTCTTCCAGAATATTCTTTTCAACAGTTCCTGTCCAGCGATTGACCCTGACCTCTCCTTTTGACTCTTGTGTGTGTGTGTGTGTGTGTGTCTCTGTCTCTCTGTCTCTCTCTCTCTCTCTCTCTCTCTCTCTCTCTCTCTCTCTAGCGTGCTGAAGAAGAGCCCCCCTCACCTAATCAAGGAGATAATCCTGGTGGATGATTACAGTGACAACCGTGAGTGTTTCTTGTCCATCTTCCAATCCGCCCCTTCCCACTGCCCCAGCATGCACACAGCTACGCACTCTGTCTTCCTGGTTGCCCACCCACCGCCTTCGTGCCCTTTACACCCTTTTAACAGCCCTTCCGCCATCATGACCTCCCACCTCCTTGTCCTCCTGTGTCTCTTTCCCCTCATCTGTGAACCGCACTCTGTCATTCACCTCCACCATCATCTCTGTCTTTCTCTCTCGCTTTCTCTATCTTTCTCTCTCTCTCGCCCTCGGCTGCTCTTGGTTCCCCTTCCATGGCTCCCATCTGGGCATGCAGAGCCTCCTCTTATTGGATTCATCCTGCATGTGCTTATCCAGGCTTTCTTTCTTTCTTTCTGTCTCCCCCAGTGTGTCCTCTAGCTGTGGACACACCATCATAAGTAATGTGTCCTTAACTGTCTGCATGTTCTCTTAGGGCAGCTTCTATGTAGGCTCCCCCCCACCCACCCACCCCTTCTCTTTTTCCCTTTTGATGTGCTGTGATTACAAAAAACTCCAGTTTTATATCCGCATATTTTATTTTGGATTGAAGTGCATTCTCTTTTTCTAGCTTTCCCTCAAACCTTTTTTCCCAACCCTTCTGTTGTGTTTCCCAATGCTTTTTAGCTTGTGATGGGTTTTGAAGATGAACTTGTTTGGCAGTGATTATGTTGTTGTAATGGTTTTGCTTTGTTGCCGTTCCATTTTTTTTCTGTCTGCACCTTTTAAATGATGACTCCTGTCTGTGCCTACAGCTGAAGATGGAGCTTTGTTAGGAAAAATAGAAAAAGTCCGGATCCTTCGCAATGATCGCCGAGAAGGTAGGAAGTTTCAAACAAAAAGTTGGTCGGTTTGGCAAGAAAACAAAGCTGTGCGTGCACGCGTGCGTGTGTGTGTGGTGGGGGGGTTTCAATCATATCAACCTGAAGACGGATCTCTTCACATGAAAAGCCTATTTGAGTCAAGCATTTTGGAAATCGGAGAACAAATATTTATAGATCAAACAGCCGTCAAAGTCCAAGTAAAGACCCAGAAGTCCAAGTCTTGGCATTCCTTCTATTAGACTGATCCTTGTAAAGAAGGACAACACTCCAGTTTATGAAGGAGAAAATAGCCACTCTTAAACAATGAGCAGTTTTGTTACCAAAATAGCTTATTTGGGTGTTTGTTATGAGATGGGAGGGAGAGAGAGAAGGACTGTGTTTTTCCAGTGTATAAAGCTTATATCTGTAACCCAGCCAAAAAGACCGGGCCATTGTTTTGAAGTGTAGAGTATTGCTGTCTTTGCGCAGCTTCATTTCCTCTGTCAGAGTTCTTGAGCTTGAATATGGACTATTCCCTTTGAAGCCGTGGCTCTGTTCTCGACATGTGCCCGACATAAACAGCTCACAAATATTTGAAGCTTGTTAAACTGTGTGAGAGCAGAGGGTCTATGAAATGCCCAGCCTCTGTCAGTTGCTGCAGCAACACCCCACCACCACCACCGCCGCCTTCCTTCTGGACAGTTAAAATATGCCAACGCAGCAGGTTCACAAAATGTCTGTCATAGATATGCTAATTACGTGGCTGTTTATTGGCTTTGCGTGTCATTCTGGAGGAGACGTTAGCAGGAGCTTGGGATATTAGATGCCAGGAGTGTGCCCCAGCAGGTCTCTTGTACACAAGTCACAAGGACATGAGAAAGTAGGCGCCATCTGTCAAATGTTTGAGGGGTTTTAATTGTGTATTAATTGTTTTTAATTGTCTTTGGTGAATTTAATTCATTGAACACCTTTGTAGAAGTCTTGTTGAATCATTATCAGTGCTCCAGACTTAGATTAGAGCAGAGTAAAGTTCCTTACATTCACTAACCTAAAGAATGCAAAGGCCAAATTAGACCACAGGGAGCACAGTTTATTCCGGAATGTTCTAAGACCAACGCTACTTACCGAGGGCCTGCTTGGCCATATCCTTTCACCGTTTCCTTTTTGCACATTGAAATTCCTTATATGTCATAAATAACCAATGTAAAAACCTGAACAACTGTAACGAGGGGCTGGAGCCTGCCACTTAACAGAGCACCGATTGTGCTGTCCAGGTACATGAGCAAGGCATGATTCTGCATACAGCCTCTCTTCCTTTTAGTTTGAATCCCCTCACTCCACGCAACACTGATTTTCACTGAGTCACACCAAAGGTTATTTTGGAAACCCTAGAGTAGTTATGTAGTTACCTTAACTTAGTCAAACGAGTTGCCAAAACTATTTGTGGGTAACAGCTGTTTATTGTTAGTTAAATGTTTCATTTTAATGTTCATGTAAAGCATTCCCTTGAAGTTAACCTAGTGAATATAAACATTTTTTTGTTAATAAACATTTTGAGTGCCACATACCATTTCAAAACTTTGCGGAAGTCTGTTCCCTGGGGAAAGGAGACTGAAAATAGCCTATGTTTTATCCCCCTGAAGAATGAAATCCAAACGTGTTTTTGCAATTGTTACAACCAATTAAGCAGATATTTTTCAAACATGTTGTGAGTGGTTGATAAAAGAAAGGAGCTGAATCCTAGGCTGTGCATTTGGCATATTTACAGAAATTTTGTTTGGGGGAAAAAATGAAAAGTTTGCAAGGTTGGAACAAGACAACTAATCGTCTCAGTTTTTTTCCAGCTCACCAACAATGTTAAAAGCAACAAAATAAGCAATGACGTAAAATGTGCAAATTTGATCATACTTTTAAACAGGCCTCAAGGAACTTGTCACATATTGAAATACTAATGTATGACATTGCATAAATTAAAGATATACAGCAAAAAAAGATGCCAAAACGGATACAAGAAAAGCGAAAACAAGTGCAGACCCAGAGCATGTGGCTGGTTTTGAAGTTGGACAGAGGAGTGACATTGTGTCCCATAGGCCATCTTCAGTCAGGGTGGTTAAGGAGATGGCCCATCCATGAGTATAGTCTGCATGGGAGGACACCTCAGGCAAAACAATACCTCACCAATACCTCACCTCACCACAGGCAAAACAATAATTTTGCAGGGCCAATGGAACAGCCTAGTTTCCAGGGTTTGAACAGTGGTCCTAAACTCAACACCGCCGGTCCTTTATGTCTTGCCACCACCCCCAAATCAAAGCCTTGGCTCAAGTTTCCCTCCACTGCCTCCACCACAATAAGCGAATGATAACTCTTCAGATGGAGATGTCTGCTAGAGCCAGAGCTATGTAGAGCCTTGTAGGAAAACGGATCAGTCGGAGAACATCATTGTTATTCGTTTGTGTAATTGCCGCTGCTGACTGCAAACAACATTAAATTTGAGTTTGGAAGACACATCATCCTTTTCTATTAATTTAAATGCCATCTCGTGTTAAATATTAATGTTCGTGCTGCAATTTTTATCAACTGGAATTGCTTGAAGCGTAGCTTACAGTGGCTTGGACCAGTGGTATGAAGAGAGAACCAATTGCGCACTCGCTTAAAACAGATTTTTATCCCACGCCTCAGAGTTTTTCAGTTGGTCTTGATATGAGAACAAACAGGAGTCATAAATAATATATTGAATATCCTGCCACACACGCAATGAGCTTCAGAATGATTGGAACTGATGTTAATGATGGGAACCAAAGTTATGCTACACAGTTTGTTCTTTGGGACAAACATGACCGAGGGATGTTAAAATTCTGATTGGTTCCCGCCAGTGCTGTAGCTCATTACCATAAAGCATTTTCTCATCGCACATTACCATAAAGTTAACTGAAGTTTAACCTTCTTCTGACACTAGACGCCCATAACATGTCGCAGATGCCAAAAGTGCCTTTAGTGCGGATACTTAAACTGATCTTATATTTTACAGCCGTCCAACTCCCGTTAATGTACCTACTAGTTGTTTTGGACAAAAAAGTCAGCGCTCAAGGATTTTGGCGCTCCTCAGTTTAAATAGATTTTGTTTACCTGTGAACAAGTACATAAGAAATCATTAGGGAAGCTTTGTGAAAACTGCACAAATGGACTTCAGGAAATCATTTCTCGTATGGGTCCCTATAAATTTATAAAATGTGTGTGTGAGCATGTATATATTGGGTGTTGTGTAAGACTTCTTCTGTGCTCTGCTCTCTTGCCAAGGTCTGATGCGTTCCCGTGTGAGGGGGGCAGATGCCGCCACGGCTGGGGTCCTCACCTTCCTGGACAGCCACTGTGAATGCAACGAACACTGGCTGGAGCCCTTGCTGGAGCGGGTGGCAGAGGTCAGCACACAAGACGTATTAACATTTATGATAAAAATATATACACACATACAAATTGTACAAATAGCATTGATGGTCATGATAAAGGGAAATTGGGTTGACATCAAAATCATCCGGATGTGTTTTGATAGTTAGATTTTACCGTTTTGAGCCAAAACTCGTTAGCCTGGAAGTGACCAGGGCATATCAATTCCTCCCATTACAAAACGCTATTTTTATACCTCTTCTACAGTTCCAAACAACATTACTCTTACGTGGTAGTGAGTAGAGGGTCCCTAAAGCCAAACCGAAGTATCCCAAGGTCTTCATGTGGTCGGATAAAGAGTCCAGAATGAATTTTAACGAGCCAGTACCTTTCCGGAAATGTTGCTGCTTCAGCTGCCATCTTTAGGGGAAAGTCCGTAGGAGTTGATTTCCGAGTGTGGAGTAACACGCTCTGGAAATTCACAATTTTCGCATTTTTTTTTTTTTTATAAACAAAGTCCTTCTTTCGAAATTGAAATTAAGTTGTATGCAACAGCAAAAGCCGTCTTCCGTCAACAGGAGGCTACCTCACGCGAGACATCACTTAACGTGACATTTCAAAATTCCAACCTGTTAGTAAGCTAGGCTTTGCTTGACTCCTACGGACTTTCCCCTAAAGATGGCAACTAACTTGACTTGATCTAATGTGTATTTTACTCCGGATAATTCCTTTAAGGTTTTCAATTATGGCTTGAAAACATGCAGTCTTGCCTGACATTCCTTTAATGATTTCAGTCCTTTGCATACATACTCAGTCACAAACTTAGGAGCACAGTAATGGATTAACATGGTGATAAGAAAACACACACACATACATCTGTCTTCATTTCTGCCTTGATCGCCTTGACTTGTTTAATGGTACAGTAGGCCCATACTTCTTTATTCATACACGCGCACACACTCACACACACACATTCTGCTGACACAGAGTCTTGTCTCCCCATAGCTTTCACTCCCAATATGTTCAGCAGCACAGACACAGAGATGGACAAACATAAATAGGCACATGTGCGGACAGACAGACACACATAGCCGCATGCAGACACAGAGACAAACAACAACGCACACACCGAAAGACGGATACACACACAAATGAGACCGATGCAAGATTCTGGCAAAGACAAAGACGGGCTGAGACGATTCTAAGAAGCATTTATCACGACTTGCGACTGATTTACAGATACAGACAAGCAGGCAACTGAGCTGAAGAATGTGTAGGTTGGAGTGCTGATTGAGAGATTGATGGATAAATAAGGTCTGTCTAACGACAAATGCAGATCAATAGACAAGTACAGACAGTGTGTGGAAGGCAGTTACATAGGGGTGTGTGTGTGTGTGTGAGTGTGAGAGAGAGAGTGTGTGCGTGCAGAGAAGTGTTGATGGACAGATAAGAACTTCAGTGCCATGTCACTCTTGAGGAAGGGAGATGGACTCGTGAAGCTGGCTTTGCAGTCTCTCCCACTCCACCCTGGCTCCGCGTGCCTGTCTGAATGAGTGAGTGTGTGTGTGTGTTAAGGGAGGTAACACAAATGTTTTTAGAAAGTGTGTATTTGTAGAAGCAAACATCCACTGGAACCCGGAGACACGTCCTGTCTGGCCCACACCCAACCAGATTATACACGTTCACATATTCACACAGGCGCACACCCACAGATACACATACTATCTATTCTTTTCCTCTTATTGGCCTCCACTCCTCTCTTTCTTCGATAAAGTGCTTTTCTTGTCCCTCCAGCAGAGAAGGGGCCAATTATCAGACAGGGGACGAGGACCACGAAAAGATTTCATTGAATTAAAGCTCAGCTTTGGTCTTAAGTGCAGCAGCTCAGCTGAGACTCCTCTGCAAGCCTATATTTCAGCTCATGCATGATGAACTGCAGTCACACACCATTTATATGGAGGCATTGGTTGCACAGCCTTGTTACATCATCAGTCATAGATATACACACACACAAATGTAAAAAAAAGTGCAGAAAAATATTGCTTTTTTGCAGAAATAACGTGTTCTCAAATGATGTAATGTGTACGAGTGTTGTGTCATTCTCCGCAGACTGTCCACTTATTCATGAAAATGTGTTTGCTGTTTGGCTCGAGCCGACCTCCATAAATTAAAGCAAATTTTGGACCAAAAATTACATACTCCTCGCACTCACTAAATCTGAGCTAAACTTCCTGTTCTGGCATTTATACATTTTCCACTTTGAGGAAATGAAACATTGAGAAGTTGGTGCTTGGGTGGTATATTCTGTGCCACCTCTGCCGACTGGGCCGCTTCATCATAAGGCTGACTTGCCTAATGTGGGGCATGTCCAGTGTCACTTTAGCCAAACCACCATAAATCCATAATGGCACCTGCAAAACATCTCTTGTGTTCAGCACAACGCAATAATGTCTTTGAAGCCATCCTTGCCATCTCTAGGTGGTCATTTGTGTGTGTGTGTGTATGTGCGTGCGCACCATTGGTGGTGACATAGCTGTGATTGGTTGTCCCATTATGTGCCCATTTGGGATTCATCTTTTAAAGTTTCAGGCTGAGATTCTTCCCTTTTCTCTCATCATTCTTCCCTAATCCCAACACCCTCTCTCTCTTAGGATCGGACACGTGTGGTCTCTCCCATCATTGATGTGATCAACATGGATAACTTCCAGTATGTGGGAGCTTCTGCTGATCTCAAAGGAGGTGTGTGATTTCTCTTTAATACCCAATACCCCTTTATTCTTTCTTCTTCACATGGTGTTTCCTTAGAATGAGTTTCTTTTACACAGTCCCCCGCTCTCAACTCTG
Source organism: Limnothrissa miodon (assembly GCA_017657215.1). Classification (NCBI taxonomy): domain Eukaryota; kingdom Metazoa; phylum Chordata; class Actinopteri; order Clupeiformes; family Clupeidae; genus Limnothrissa; species Limnothrissa miodon. The sequence goes on from JAGFZM010000021.1 coordinate 516,665, forward strand.
TGTGTGTGTGTGTGTGTGTGTGCGTGTGTGTGCGCGTGCGCACATGCATGTTGGTTTGTCTGTATGTTCTTTTGTGTATGTATGTAAGTGAAAATAAAATCTGTGTATCTGTGTGTGTTTTGACTGACTAATGAGGGGAGAATGAATATGTGCTTGTGTGTGCGCACACGTGGGTGTGTGTTCTTGCCTATGTATGAGTGTAACATATGTGTGTGTGAAGGGGGGGGGGGGGGGGGGGGGGAGGGGGGGGGGGGGGGAGAAGCCCAATGGAATGGAAAGAATTCAATCGATTTGTCGGGGGATGGAGACAGATTGTGTTAGGAGCACAGCAAGCGCTGCCTACTCCCACACATGTAGGCCTAATCAAGTCTCCCTGTGTGGAGCTGAACGAGCGGAGAGAGGAGAGGATGTGGGGGTGCTGGGAGAGACGCTGTCCTTAATGCCCCATTAGTTGCAGAGGAGAATCGTAAGAGTGTTTGAAAATGATTGAGGTGTTTCAGAGATGCAGAGGGCACCACACAGCGTCAGCACTGCAGGTGCACCTCATCTCTGCTCTGTCTCCCACTAGTCTTAATGTGTTTAGATTGGATGACTGGGAGGAACATCTTCAGTTATCCTGTGTGTGGTGTGTCTCAAATGTGTGTATACTAAGACTGCATGTCTACAGAAGCTGTCATCATTCTAAATGAAAAAAAAATCTCTGGATCATTGAAGATCTGTTTTTTTTTTTGTTTGTTTGTTTTTTTTCTCTTTCTGCAACCTGTTTACCTGTCTAGCCCCTGACAGCTCCAGACAATAGCAGTTTTAGAAGCACAAAGCCGCTAACCTTAAAAGCATTTTTTTTTACTCACACCAACTCCACCAAACATCCCCCCCACCAACCATCTCTTATCTTCTCTCTCCGCAGGCTTTGACTGGAACCTGGTTTTCAAGTGGGACTACATGACCCTGGAACAGCGGCGGGCCCGCCAGGGCAACCCTATCGCTCCCATCAAGTAAGAGTCTCGCCGCGTCGCATTCCGCAGCGCTGAGCTGCCGTGCCAGTGCCAGCCGTCTGCACCTCCTGGCTAGCTCACCTCTACAAATAATTGATCAGGAACACGCAAGCTCTAAACAGAGGTCTCTGCGTGTGTGTGCATGCGTGCCCACAGTTTTTTTTTTTTAGTGAAAGGGAGAGGGAGACCGCGGCGTCGGGTGTCTGAGCCGGTGCTCAGTGTCCTGGCTCAGAAGAACAGAGGGCTTAGAAAGTCAAAATCTGACAGCTGGGAGGATGCGAGAAGCCCTGCCCCCCCTCCCCCCTAAGGGGATGTCACAGGCAGCTTTTGTTTATTTATTCAGTTTTCCTTCAGATGGACCCTTTTGGCTGCCCTGGACACCTGCCATGCGCGTCTGTTTGGCAGCCTGCTTGAGGGTTTTCAATACTCACATGCCACAGGGATCCATCTAATCATGTGTCAGATTGAGCCCCATCAAGGGAGAGGCCTCACCAAATAAATGCTAAACATGGGGGTTTGGTTAGCAGTTTCCAGTAGGATTTGAAGAAGGTGCTATCGGCTGTTAGTAATGCCGGTTGTTTCAGTTGTTTTTCTTTCCCTGCCTGATGTTGTTTCGATAGGATTTTGTGGTGCTTTTGCTGAGACACTTACTATGCTTTCTTCAACGGTAGCAGGAGGGTCATAGGCAGGGTGTGTGAGGGAACAGATCCCAGGCGCTTGTCTGCAGCCAAACTCCACGCCTACGTACAGAAGCCTCAAACGTTTGTGTGTGCGAACGCAGATGTACAACACAAGAGGGGGTTTACCAAGGCCAAGGGATTTGGTAGTCACAACATTGTTTCCTCTCTGTGTCAGGAATGCAGGGGCCGGTTGCCAGGCCTCCGGCACAGGCCCGCGGGTTGCGATACTGCGCAAATGTCCGCTGATGGCAAACACCTTTTATCATGGGAATGCTTGACATGCTGGGCCTTTTCACTTGAGCTCATAGTAACAACAAACAACTACACTTCTGACCTCATAGTTCATCCATAACTCTAATCGCTCTGCCAAGCCTTGGTGTGGGGAGTGGGTGGGGGGTCAAATGACGAGCAAAGGCATGTCATTAACACAAGGCAAATGAACTGAAAACAGAAAGAGATGCAGAGCACCCAGACACCAAAATACCCCAGAATAACCCTCCCGGAGATCTGAATGCCTAAACACTCCAGCAAAACCCCGAGTGGGCTCCTCCTTCAGACATAGATAGAGAGAGAGGGAGATGAGAGAAAAAAAGCCAGAGCCACCCTTCCATTTCTTCCCTTTAATTAGGACAGCCAGTGTTTTGGACGTGGGTGCCTTTCATCATAAGGACCCAGGCTGGGTGGCACAGGGCTGTGGTGAAAGGCCGCTGGGACACATCGAGGGCTTGCTTTTTAGTTTGCTCTACTTTTTTTTTTTTTTTTAATTGTTAGAAGGGATGCAGTGTGTCCACAAAATCTCTCTGTCTTATCCTTCAGGACGCCCATGATTGCTGGTGGCCTGTTTGTCATGGACAAGACCTACTTTGAGGAGCTGGGCAAGTACGACATGATGATGGACGTGTGGGGAGGTGAAAACCTGGGTAAGGAAGTCCACATGGGCCCCCAGTGCCCTGCTCCACAGAGCCTCAAGCACATGGCCCACATATATTCCACACCTACTGAGACATTGGGAAGGTAGCCAAATGTTAGAGCTTTAATGGCAGATCTTGCTGACATATCATGTGAACACACAGTGAACACACATGTGAACACAACAGTGCTTGTGACAGTTATTCTTAAGTAGAAGCCCAAGGAAAGAGTTGAAAGGGAAAAATCTACACAGATGAGGAACGTTTGATTCGAGCGACTTAAATCTGTGAAAGCCAGAGTAGCCTATTAGTTTAATGCCCACCTGTAGCCTATTAGTTTTAATGCCCACCTGTAGCCCAGAGTAGCCCCTTAGTTTAATTCCCGCCTGTACCCCAGAGTAGCCTATTAGTTTAATGCCCACCTGTAGCCCAGAGTAGCCTATTAGTTTAATGCCCACCTTTAGCCCAGAGTAGCCCAGTACAGTAGTTTAATGCCCACCTGTAGCCCAGAATATGTGGTGTCTCTCTGCTCAATCAGAGACTGCTGCTCAGTAGCGTCTGCTGGCAGTAGATGGGGCTGCTCTCCTTCACATGATGTATGTCTATAGCATCTCTGAATACCTCAGTACTTGCAGTATAGCATTGCAAGTGTCTATAGCATCTCTGCATGACTCAGTATCAAAAGAACTGCATATGTCTATAGCATCTCTGAACATTTCAGTACCTGAACATGGTATTGAGCAACTACTGCTTGTATACACTTCCTCTCCCTGTATCAACATGAAATGGCAAGTCTTAGCTGCATACAAAAAAAGTGTGGTAGGGAGAATATTTTATGGAAAGAATGTCAGATTTATTTCCTCAGGGACACATGAGGTTGTGTGTATGTGCACAAGTGTTTTTTTTTGTTTGTTTGTTTTGTTTTTTCCAGACCATGAGCATTGTGTGTGTGTGTGTGTGCGTGTGTGTGTGTGTGTGTGCGCATGCGCATTCTTTGTGTTTTATTTTTTTCCGATTCTCCCCCCCCCCCTCGACCACTCTCTGCTCTTGCCTCAGGCAGAGTCCTGTCTGGGTTAAGAACAGAATCTCAAACAAGAGTGGATACAGACACACAGACTGTCAGTCTGGAGAGTTGTACAGTTGTGGCAGAAGAGGTCGGGGGCGCCCAAGGAGGGGTTGGCGGGCATGTTAAAAGCTAAGCATAGCTTGTGGAGGGGAGTTTGACAGAGATGGGCATGTATAAATATTCATGTCTGTGTTGTTGAGCAGCGATGGCAATGGAAAGAGACCATCTCCACCAGCACAGCACTTCTTTTCAGCCCTCTCTCACTATGGAAAACTTTGCAGCAGGCCAACATGGTTGGGACTTGTTTTAAAAAATGGATGAAAGAAAGGACATGAAGTGGAAGGCTTTTGAGTTTTTTTTTTTTTTCCTTTGTGCGTTATATATGTGTATATAATGTGTGTGTTTGTGTCTATTTCCTGCAGAGATCTCGTTTCGTGTGTGGCAGTGCGGCGGGAGCCTGGAGATCATCCCGTGCAGCCGTGTCGGCCATGTCTTCCGTAAGCAGCATCCTTACACCTTCCCAGGAGGCAGCGGAACTGTCTTTGCCAGGTAACCACCACTCATTTTTTATATGTATATGTAACCACGGCAACCAGAACCATGCCGATAATTATGTTAATAAGCACCAGAGTGCGCGTGTAACAATATTATTGGTCGTCTGGAAACACTCACCAGTTTCTTCCTTGGAACCCTGAAGACCACATTTGCACTATGCACAGCAGGGGACACGAGCAAGCAAACACACTCCAATATATGCCAAAGCAAACTGCCTGAATACAGATGGGTTTGGTCTTCTCAGGCTTCTCCCCTCTCGCTACCTCACTGAGGATATGGGGAATGACTGCCGTTTTGTAGCACCTTGTGGAAGTAGGAGCTGGTAGATGGGGCCCCCTAGTGGGGAATGTGAGAAATTGACAAAGCTTGCAAAGCCAGTTCATCTACAGAGTTGAACTCTGCTCCTGGAGAGGGCTGAAATGCTGTAGTTGAATACAGAACACAAGCCATAAAATGATGAGAACTTGCTGGGCTCGAGTTATATGGTCGCACATTCTCTGTTGTATTACTTTATGATGGTCATCCAGGAGCAAATTGATGTGTGGCTAATGATCAAGCCGCCTTCACCCATCTCCTTGCGCAGGAACACAAGGCGAGCAGCTGAGGTGTGGATGGACGAGTTCAAGAACTTCTACTACGCTGCCGTGCCTTCAGCCCGAAACGTGCCCTACGGCAAGTACGTGTCCTCCCACTTCAGTCTCTCTCTGCTAGAATGTCATGAAGAGAAAAAAAATGTATTCTGCTGAAAAACATCTTCCTAAGAAATATACATGGAATGAAGCATGTATTAGGCTTCATCCGGATAGCTTTTAAAGGATGAATTGATTTAATTATCTTTTTTTTTTTTTTCTTGTTTTGCCTCAAGTATCCAGAGTCGTTTGGAGATGAAGAAGAGGTTGGGTTGCAAGCCTTTCAAGTGGTACCTGGAGAATGTTTACCCCGAGTTACGGTACGTAGGTGTCCGCCATCACAGACATTAGGCCTGTGAAACCTTTGACATGGCTGTGATCCTAGAAACATCTGTCAGTCATCGGCCTAAGAGACAATGGCCAACATTCTCCTTTCCCCATGAGTCCCTTGTGTTTATTTGCCTCATGGCTGTAAGCCATATCCTCAAGCCATTAGGAGTGTTTTCCATCTCACATGTTATGCTAGTGAGGATGTGCCAGTTTCTATGGAACTGGTCCAGAGGAATGGTCTAAATAGCTGCCTGTCCTTGTGTCTGTTTAAAAATATACCTGTGTGTTTGCACTCAAGGTCTCTTTGTAATCCTTTTATCTATAAACAAAATACTTGATGCACCTTCGTGACATACGTGACTTTTCCCTGAAGGATGTATTGTGTATTCTGATTCCAAGAAACCAGGAATGGGCTACGGTAGCCCTTGTACGATTTTACTTCCTTGTTTGTTTAATGGTATTGTTGTCATAGGTGCTGAACCCCAGCATCAACCCCCCTGTGATTTACTCGATATTATTTTGATCTGTTCCCTCTTCCGTTCTTCCAGGGTTCCTGACCACCAGGACATCGCGTTTGGGGCTCTGCAGCAGGGCAGCAACTGCCTGGACACACTGGGCCACTTTGCCGATGGCGTGGTGGGCGTTTATGAGTGCCATAACGCCGGAGGCAATCAGGTATCTGTGCGAGCCCAGGTAGAGACCCTATTCTCAGTTTACCTCGTCCAGCTGAGGTGGAGGACACACAGGGATGATCCGCTGGGTGTGGTGGTCGGTTAAACACAGGTGGTCTCGGACACAAGACAGGCACGCACACACACCGGTGTCATGTGAGGTCTGCTTACAGCCACAATCAGGAAAAGCGGTGTTGCGTCTTCACTGTGGTTTAGGGTTTGAAACTGAACTTGTATAAATAAAGGTAAAAAGTGCCAAATTATTGTTTAGAGATAATTAGGGCATTTACCTTTCAGTATAATTTCATGGTGTCTGTATAGCTTTATGAGACAACTTTAAATTTATACCATAAAGTTATACTGAAATAAATTTACTGAATATAATCGTGTGTGTGTGTCTATTGGTTTTAATGGTTTTAATGATTGTGTATGTGTCTTCTCTGCAGTACTTAGTTTTAATAGTTTGTGTGCGTGTGCGCACATTTGGTTTTAATGAGCGTGTGTGTGTCTTAGTCTTAGCTACTTGGTTTTCATAGTGTCTGTGTGTTTGTGCCTTAGCTACTTGGTTTTAATAGTGTGTGTGTGTGTGCATATGTTGCTTGTTTCTGTGTGTGTGTGTTGCTGTTGGAGTGCCATGTGTGGGTGTCTGTGTTCAAAGAGGTGCACAGTTGTTAAATGGTGCCTTAGCACAATCACGTGGCCCAGAAGGGAGTGGGAGTTTGCTGTGCATACATGTGCCAGCTTTCACCATTGTTGGCCTGCTCTCACCACCTCCTCTCTCTCTCTCTCAGGAGTGGGCATTAACCAAGGACAAGTCAGTGAAGCACATGGATCTGTGCCTGACGGTGGTGGAACGCACGGCAGGATCGCAAATCAAACTGCAGGGCTGCAGGGAAAACGACAGCCGGCAGGTGAGCTGGCCGAGCACAGATACGATCGATCATAACAACCAGCCTTCCCCCAGAGAGCACAGAGTAGAAGATCTTTCAGTACTGCCAGTAAAATATTGACGAGGCCATTGTGTGATCCTTGTTTGTGGCTAAATCTGTATCTTGGCCGGATAAAACCCAGATCTGGGCCAGAGCTGTTGCATCTCCTGCCATGAATGGCCATCCAATAGTCTTTTAGGCTGCTTGTTGAATAGTGACTTAATTCTAACAACCCTCAAATGACTACTCTTTAAAAGGCCTCAATGTGAAGGTCCGACAGAAAACTTTGAAGTTTAATAGTGCATTGACATGATACTCGGAAGTGGGGACCAATCAAGAGTGAAAATCAAAAACTTCACTCTTGTGAAGGAACTATGAGTGCTGGATTGGAATAGAAACTGAACCCATTCAACATGTGATGTAGCTTCTGTACAGCAGTATAGGAAACCGAAGATCGTCACTAGAATGTGCTGAACTACAACTATATGTGTGCTATGTACACAACCTAATGAACCATTTCCTCCGCTGTGTGTGTGTATGTGTGTGTGTTTGTGTAGAAATGGGAGCAGATCGAGAGCAACGCCAAGCTTCGGTACGTGGGCAGTAACCTTTGCCTGGACAGCCGAGCGGCGCGTGCGGGGGGGCTCACCGTGGAGGTGTGCAGCCCCTCGCTTACCCAACAGTGGAAGTTTACCCTCAATCTACAGCCCTAGTCCCACCTCTCTACCCTTCACCGCCCCTCCTCCCTTCATCCCTGTTCTTTCCCTCTCTTCCCCGCCCCATCCTCCCTTTCTTTCCCTTCAATCAGCCAGCCACCTTGGTGAAGCCCTGTCAGGCTGCCTATTGGGCCACACGATCCGGGACACAGCACCAAATAGTGGGACATGAGCACCAATCCCGGGCAACTGTGGTGTGGAGGCGTCTGACAAATGTCACAATGGCGTTGGAACGTATGAAAAACAGTGTGTGTGTTAAAGATTTCCCATCCAACTATATACCTCATTGTTTTCAACTTTGGTCCAGCTTCTTGGAAAAGTGAATCTTTTTTTTTTCTTAGGCATTTTTATTTCTTTTACGTGTTCTTGTTCCTACTTTTTCACAACAAGATGGAATAATCACTTCGATGGTTTTAATTTTTCTAGTTAATATTTTTCTATTACATGATTTTTCTCCATTCATTTTCCACCACATTTCTGAAAGAACGAAAACGATCTCTTTTTTTTGCTTTTTGTATTTTCTTTCCATCTTAAATAACTAATAATGTCGAATGTAAAGAAAAAAACAAACTGAGCTGTCTCCGACGAGGCTCCCACCTGATGCTCCACAGCCGTCCCGGCGGTGATCGCTGGTGATCGTTTTTTTAGCACACTCGGGCTTCGTTCTTCTGACTGGTTCTTGGAGTGTCCCAAAGAGAGAGAACTCTGCAACTGAGCACAAGTCTCCCTCTCAGACATTAACGAAGATTGGAGCAGTTGGCCTGCTTTTTTTTTTTTCTTGTTTGATTTGGAAAGTGGGGAGGGAGTTAGGAATCACGAAGTTCTGAATTTAAAGTAAGTGGACTTGCTGGAAATCACAAGGGATGGTGGGATTGGGGGGGGGTGGGAGGGCTAGCATTGTTTTCTACTATTTCTACCATGGGTCCTGTATTGATGGACGGGGACGAGGAAAAGGCGCAATGTCAGCCACAGCGAGAACGACATTATCCCTGCTGGTCCCTTCTGATCTATCAGAAGATGTAGGGAGATGACGAGACCTTGGGGAGGGGATGCGCTACTTGGTTGTCTGGTGTTGGAGCACTGGCTGCTGTCACCGTGTGCGTGTCCATGTTGTCCTCTACGAAACCCTTCAGCAAATGTACTCAAACCTCAAAGACTGAGGACAAAGAAAAGATACACAGTGTGTTTACACATTTGGTCTTTTTCCCCACTTTGTTTATGCTCAGGAGGAGGAGAAAACAAAAACATGAAAACAGTGTATTGTCCCAATTATGTCATCATTGTTCTCCTCTTATAAGGAGATGCTAAATATTTTTATTTGTCTGTTTGTTACATTATGTAGAAAGAAAATCATGTGATTATTGCAAATCAGTAAATATGAACTGATGATTCAGTATATTCTCTTATTCCTTTCTGACTATTCTGGTGTAAGTCGTCTAAGACCTGATTCAGTTCCCTATCTAATACTCAGCCCTGTGTCTGTGTGTTCATGCCGTGAGCTCATCTCACAAGACAGCCAGACGGAGACTGTTTAAGCCTACTACAGGCTTCTGCATAGAGTACATTTCATCGTATTTCTCTTCTTTCCAGAAGGATCTAGTGAGCAATGTGTATGAGATTATAATGCCCTGCAATTGTTTTTTGAGCCTGTTCACACTGGTCATTAGAATGTGTTCTGGGTAAATCTGATTGTAAGTGGTCAGCCTAGACACTTGTGTCACAACGGTGGAAATAAGTATTGAATGTTGGATGAAATTCAGCAGGCCTAAGAAATCTGCTTCATAGCAATATAGCAATATATTCTAATTTTCAGATTCTTTTTTATCAAGCACCATTGGGGTCATTATGAGGTAGACCATTCAGGAAGTCCAAATAGAGTAGTCAGAAGAGTAGCTGAAGACCCAAGTACCTTTCAAAGATTTTAATGACTGGGGAGGGATGGGTCTTTTTGTTAGTAACTTTGAACTTTGTTTCTCACACGTTTTTTTTTTTTCAGTAATAGACACTTATACCAGCATGGAGGCAATACTGGTGTAGTGCCCAGTATTGGTTTCTCTTTAACAAATGTTCCTGCTGTATCCATAACTCCCTGAAAAGTGTCTTGTGAATGAGTCTTTGATGGTACAGTGATACTCCTTACACGTGCATATGATAACTCCAGCGGTGCTTGTTAAAAAACCTTTTTGTAGCTCACCAAAATATACTAACCTGGATGATTTTATTATGCAGACATGGGTGACAGAATGACCTTTAAACTCTACTTATAGATGACACTCCCTTCCCTTTTCTGGCCTTGATTTACTGCTAATTGTTAGTGTGTTCATCTCATATTTATACATACATATTTTCAGCTTCAGATTTCTGCTTTGTTTACATTGGAGGATTTCTTTGATTAATGCCAGTGAATCTTGAAGAAAATACTGTGTTAAATGCTTATAACTGTTGTGTGTTGCAGCGGATCACTTGCAGATTAAGTTATCAGATTTAGTTTTAGAATGTACCTTTAAAATGTAGAATGTTTACTGTACCTGTTGTCTGAACTGCAACTCATTCCAGCGCTCCTGCTCTGTGGTCCATTATGTCATGGTCAAAGATACATCATGAAACATAGTGTGACCATACAGAACATATGTGGTTACAAAGGCCTCAACCCATTGTACAAGGCAAAGCACGACTTCACCCCAAGTTGCTCCAAGGCAAATTGAAGTCACTTTGAATAAAGGTTAAATAAATAAATGTCAATTTCCATATGTGGTTTGAGCAACCGGATTCCAATACAGGCTGGTCATTGTTCACAGCTCCATTTAGAGCAATCCACCGGCAATCAGATTTCCCCAAAACACATTTAAATGACTAATGTGGCTCTTTACGTTTTTATTTAGTTGAACAGTCTGAAATGGTCTGGAAGAGGTCATGTGACCTAATGATCACATATAGCATCAATACTTGACTTTCTTATTTGTTGCTCTTGTTAATTAACTATTTGTGAACAACTTTTTTTTCCTGTGTTTTCGAATGACTTAAGGTAATTGCCTTTCAACAGATATCCATTATACTGTAAGCGGAAACAGACATGGCTGTGATTTGTTGAAGATTTTGTTAAGTTGTTTTATTTGTCCCCCTGTACCTTTGCAAAGGAAAGTGTAGGTCACTGCTAGTCAGTAGGGCACAGAAGGGAGAAAAGCAATAAGAATTCTTGTTCACTTTTGTTTGTTTGTCTTGGTTTTTTTTGTTGTTTGTTTGTTTTGTTTCTTTGTTTTGCTTTTTTTTATTTGTTTTATCCCTATCTCATTCTCCCTTACTCTCATCTACAGTCTTGCTTCTAGGTCCACAATGGTGGCAAAGCCTGACACTAATGACTCATCAAAACATGCGGTACTTAACAATGGATTTTAGGTTGTTTTTCAATGGCTTGGCCAAAATATTCTCTAAATGTGTCTGAAAGAGGATGTGTAGAGGCTGTTATCCCTCCATAGTTGTGTTACTCTGATAGATGGATAGATATATAAATATATATTTTTCGAGTCTGTGTTGGAATATGCCAGCACCATTGTAATTAATTTATTCTAGAATAGTGGATACTATACGATGTGACACTCACTTATGATTTGCTTTGGCTAGCCCCTCTTGTATGACAGTAATGCAGTGTGTTCAGAACTACCTAGACGTTTATCCTCTCACTCGCTGTTGTGAGTGATGAAAATCCTGTCTGTTCATACATGTAGCTTTTTAATGTCCCAGATGGCCTTTTGAACTCGGAGATGCTAAATTGATGAGGTTTTTAGTAGTGGAATAAATCAATGACTATGGGTATACCAATGAAAATGAATGCAGGAGAGTGATTACAGCTTGCAGATAGCGGTTGGAAGGTTGCCTCAGAAGGTGGACTATCCCCATTTTCTCTGGCTGAAGTGCTTTTAAGTGTCCTCTAATACAACACTGCTAGCTTGAAGAACGGCTGCAAAAGATGGGCAAAGAGGAAAGGTAAAAAAAAAAAAAAAAAAATTGTTTCCCCCCACAGACCCCACCTCCAGTAGGTCAGACAGAGCAGTGTGTGCTCACACTTTTGGCACTGTCTGCTTATTTTTGGACACTATGATTTTTGTAGGAGACAAAAAAAAAACAATCAAGGTTTGTTTCCCTTGTGAAGTGGAACAGATATGTGGGGGGAATGATATTCCACAGACCGTGTCCTTTTTAATCTGAAATTGGATTTAATGTTTACATTTGCACAGTGTGCCAAAGTTATTTACTGTTAATTTACATTTGTCAATACATTTGTATTAAAGATTAGACCATGTGAAATTCATATGTAATGGGAGATGTTGGATCCTTGATGTTATACACATTATTATTTGAAAACAAATTTTTTAAAAGATGTTATTTTCTATTCTTTGATTATCTTCTCCAAATAGAGCCGAAGTAGTGTAAAACAAATGTCGTATTCAACGAAAAAAGACTGGATGGAGGATCACCATTTGTAAATGTGTATATGTGTGTATATACAGTCTGTATGTCCATGCATGTACATACACACACATAAACTTGCAGTCTATAGTGATTGGTCTACTGTACAAAGCTTGTAACTGTTCATTGTTTTATAGATATGCTGAAAAAATACTTTGAATGAGGAAAACAAGATAACTTAAATAAATGGGTTTATATAAATATAACTAAATAATTAATCCGTCTGTGAACATTTTTGGCTACTCCACGCACACAGACACAGTCACACTCACCAAAATGTTATTTCATTTTATTTCTGCCTTTCCTTAGTCCCTTTCCATCAGATTTAGAACTATTAGTGTGTTCCTGTGAAGTCTTAAACAGCTGTGAATAAGAATGATGCATAGTCTGTTTTTCCGGTTAAAAATGTTAATTTTTGGTGCCGAACTGTATTCTAATACAGTACAGGCCCTGACCCAGGACTCATGTTAGAGTCTCTGGGCATCCAAGCACACATTCCGGATGGGCACAGATCTCACTGTGCGCTGTGTCTGTGTCTGGCGCTCCTTGGAAGGCTCATTTATTTTTTGCCGTCAAACCCAGACATGACGCTTCTGAGATGATCGAAAACGTACTCCTTGTTGTTTTTAGGAGGAGGTTTTCGCCTGTTTCGGAGTAGCCTACTTTGATCAGATTTCTCCCAATAATGTGGGTTATGCAATAGTTTTAAGGACTAGACGGCTTTATTTAACATGTAAAGATATTATCAGTAGCTTAATGTCGTCATATATTAAATTTACTTATACAATATAGGCAGCCTATCCATAGGTGAAATGTCAAATTTGTGCAAAAGTGATATCTTATAGCAACAACACCTCATCCATGTTGAGGCATTACCGTGCAAAATGGCAGAACTAATTTTGATGGAAGGTGTGTAAACAGTATATTTACTTACTGTTATTAAATTATTTACTTACTGCTATTAAAGCTTAGTAAGTTGGTTTGTTCCCTTGGCTTTAGCTTCCAGGAAACAAGAACTGGATCAGGCATTGCTTGACATGATTTTGTCACTTAACCTCTCCAGTTACAAAAACACCTCTTCACTGCTCCCCATTTATGTTACAAAAGCACTTTATCACATTTGTACATTCATCACAATAATCTCACCCCCATATTAATAATATATATTATTAATAATTATAGGCCTATAATTATGGTTTATTATTACCAGTAGGCTATTTATAGAAATGTACCACAATTGGGAAAGTGCCTGAAACTTCTTTAAATAAGCATGGTGCAATTTTTTCCTGTTATATTTATTCACCACTAGATGGCCTTAGTAAGCATTTGAATCTTAAGTGAGGCCTCATGAAATGAACCTTTTTGCAACACATTTTGGTGAAAAGCTTCAAAGCATCAACAAAGCCTCATCTTGCCATCACTAGCGAGAACTAATACACTGTCACACACACATACACACAGTCACTCACTCTCTCTCTGAAGATCTAAGCTGCTTTCCTGGACCGCAGATGAATTCACAGATGTTTCTGTGACCGGATTCTCTCCTGTCCGCAAGGGCGAAGTACCAAATTCTGGGCCCTCTGCACAAGCTGTGCAATTGGCATTTTAAATCTAATTATATTAGTTATTAAGTTATTGCTTTTTTGTACAGTGTCCTTGGGTTTCTTGAAAGGCGCTTTCAAATAAAATGTACAATTATTATTATATTAGAAGGAAAATAGGATTCCAGACTCTATAAGGGCCCTCTCTCCACTTGGGGCCCTGGTAACTCTCCCCCTTTTCTACCCCACAATGCCCCTGCCTGTCAGTGAACGTAGGCGGCAGCTAACGCTGTGGCGCCTTCTGCCTTTCTCAGACCGGCTAATTTTTTTTGAGGCTTAGCCTGGCTAATTGAGTTGTAGAGTGCCTCCAGAGTGGCAGTAGGCCTAGAGAAGCCTCTGCCAAATGTGGTGTCTAGTGTTTGCCGAATCATGACTCAAATAAAAATGAGATTAGTGTTCCTATTTTGATGTGATGTGAATCTCTTATTTCAGTAACTCTCCTGATGTGTCCCTAGCATGAGAGTTCTGGGGGGTGCTGAGACCTAATTGGCAGAAACCTGATATTGTGCCATGCAGTAAGTAGACTGAGAATACTTTACAAAGAATTTCATCATGTCCTCTATCTAGATCTGCCAGAAAACCTAAAACATGTACGCCTACTTGAAACTGACACAGGGAACTGTGCAGGCTTTTAAACTACAAAGGCAGCACGTGTAGCGAAAACCAGATGTGGCCACAGAGAAAAGGAACTAATGCCATAGTAACACACTGCTTTTTGTCAAGAGCATTTTTCTCCTTACAAGGTCAGGTTTGAGCTGGTCTGAACAAGAGCCAGCAACACCAGAGTTGGCTTCCTTCAAAGTGTATGCAGGCAAAAGTATCTGCTGCTTTTTTCCCCATTATTTTCTTACAGAACAGATTTGTGGGCTGTGCACTCTGCCCTGCTGGGACCCACTGTGTTTGTTGCCAAGAGGAATGATGTAACATCATTTTGGTTGTGACACTGCTGGACACGTCTGACCATCTGTCACTTGCTGAGGCCTAGGAGCTGCAGTAGCTCGCTCCAGAGGCAGCCGGCTAGGGCCAAGGTCACATTAACAGTCAACATATTAGCAGTCAACAAAGTTTTCATTGGAGAGTTTTTTTTTGTGCCACTGCTTGTTTGCCATGCAGTTTAATAGTGCGGTTAATGCAGGAGTCCTCATTATGGCTGCATCCCCAGGCATTCGGCATAATTCACAGCAACAATTCAAACCAAATGCACATGTATTTTGCAATGTGTGCGGTTTTTAATCTGCATGATTAGTTGAGATGTGTGTTCATACTGCTTCTTAAAAGGGCCCAATATCACAAGCAATCCCATTTTCAGTATAGTTGTCCTGTCTCAGTTGTCCTGTCCCAGTTGATCCTATTACTACTTTATTACTACTACTATTTTACCTTTAATAACAAATTTCTTCTACTCTCTCTGCCTGAACACCTGGCCGTATTATGAGTAGGTGGCCTATTGGAAAAAACAACAATATAAAGCTTGTAAAAAGCCTAAAAACAAATATTCTCTTTTCCTGTCTGAAAGTTATTTTGTATAGTTTCTCTCTGGAAACAAAACTGTTAACAAGTTGATCATCAGTTAAGCTGTTCCACAAAAAGCTTAATTTGCGGTCAGAATTTGCAATTCTGACTACAATCATCTTTTCTTGTTATCTGCATCCCTTATACAGGTAGGCTTTATACACACAGTGGGCTACATAAAATCTGCTGATGTCAATTAAAACAATTACACATTTTCTTTTTTGAAAAGTCATTACATTTATTAGAAGTGTGCAAATAAGTGTAAACTCACATCAACATAATAGTGGTGTTTGGTGTGTATGGTTAAGAGGAGACTGTCAGACATCAGGGTGGTGCACTTTTCACATGAGCATCACAAACAGCAAACATAGTTACACACAGAAGGACAGGTTCACATAAACTCGCGTAGTCACACACACACACTTATCCACCCACAACACCTCCTTAGAAATCAACCTCGATCACATCAAAAACACGCACAGGCAGTACACAAAGCAGTTTCTACAGCCAGCACAAGAACATCCACAACATTCATTCACACCGTCATATAAAGTTAATAGATACAGATTTAGTCACATTGTAATCTGGTTTGCATGGTGATTTAGATACACATTTCAGATTTGGTCCAGCCAACAATCACGCTGTTTTCACAGGAGGTCTTATGCAGCATTCTGCCTCTCTCACTCACAACCGCAAACCCTTCTACTCCAAATATGGTTACAGACAGGAGACTGTAATTTGTAATGTGATTCTGTCCAGAACTCTGATGCTCGCCAAGAGTAAAAAAAAAATGCACACAGAAACAATCCCAGATTATACCAGGGGTCAATTCTCTCTTGCTTACGCAGTGCATCAATCCCTCAGCTGACAACAGGGCACAATTTAGTGTAAAAGCAGCTGCAATGGTGACCTTACTCCCTCCAGTCCTGTCTCCACACTTCCAACTAAGAGCCCCTGATCTATCCATGGTTTAGTAGCACCTGTGCTGGCTTACATTCACACTCTTGGCTGACTTGTTTCTCTAGTCTATGGAACTACAGGATTGCAGAGATGGAGCCCTGAGGTCGGCAACGTTTGTTGGCCTCCAGTCACGGGAAGAGAGAGAAGACGCCATCGGATTGGTTTCTCTTCATGTAAATACTGAACCATACCAACAGCATGTAACAAAGACATTAGAAATAACATCCAGATCACCAAGAATCAACCACTTACACCAAGCATCCCACTGCATTACCCACAAACACGTCTGATACCTCTGGTGTGGGTGCTAACCAGAAATCATGAATGATTACGCAGGTTCTGCCGAGTCTTGACTGTTCCCATTATTTAAATCTATCTACCAGACATTCAGACACAAGATGAGAAGTCTTTTAGCACACATTATGAATAATAACAATAATAATAATAATAATAATAATAAAAACCCTTGCAGGCAAAACAATGTTCAATAATCTCCCATTTGCAGTACAGCTGATAAATAGTGTCTGAAGTGATTTCCTGTTCTAACATACTGTAGGCTTCCATGTGAAGTTCAATTGCTATACAAAACAAGATATTATTGATTCATATTGTAAGTGGAAATATTATCCAGTTATTTACATAGACAGTGTTCACAAAAATAAACTACATCACCATTTCACAATAGAATAACTGTAAGATTTGGGTTGTATCTCTTTTTATACATATCACACATATTTTCGATTCAGAAAATGATCTAGTAATTACAATGTGTACATACAGTGCAGTTGCAGGCAATATTTTTTTCAGAAATATTAAATCTGTTATCAACCTAGGATAAAGCTACAAAATATGGCATTAACATCCTTGAGTGTCTGAACGAAGCCGATAAAATGGCAAGTAAATGAATGTATCCCAAACAACACCTTTGAAAGAAGAAAGAATAGAAACACATAGAAAGAATGAAAGAATAGAAAGAACGCTGCACTAGAGCTGATGTTCTAAGATGTTGATGAAATGGTTGGGTACGGTCAGTGCCAATGATTGCATGCAGTAGAATGATCAAGGGGTTTGTGGGCACTAAGGTGAACGAATAACCTGGCGGGATGCTTGGAGAACAGGAGCGCTTTTGCTGGCTGTGCGCTGTGGTGATTGCAGAACTGGCTGCGTGGCAGATGCATGATGAGGACTATTAGGCAGTGGGAGCATCACTCATCTCCATGCGCACAGACTTCTAACCACTTTACAAACCACCTTCTGCTTTGCTCGCCAGTAGGGCTGAACTTTAATTTTCAGAGAAAAGTAGTTATGGCGACATACAAGAGCAGCAGCAATTATGTACCATTACTAGCAGAATAACTGCTTAGTAGTTTCTACGCAGAGCTCGATTCTGCAGGTGAATCTGACCGGTCAGTGTGTTGATGAAATCCATCCAGTCATTCCCAGAACAAGACTTCAGTACTTCACTTAATTTGCTCAAGGACATGTGTGGCAATTGACTACCCCCCCAAAAAAGTTAACTGCTGTGGTCACTGCAATCAACTAATTTACTAAGCAAGTAGCGAGTTTGTGAATGCAAAATAGTTCACCCTCTTTGCTTTATACAGCCACATAGCAAACAAACTTAGGATTGTTAAAGGACATGGTCGTTTTTCATGGCTTGATGAAATCATGAAACATAACCATTAGAGGCATACAAGAAAGGCACTGGACATGACTGAGCTCATACAGCTTGAAGAACTGGATAGATATTTCTATGGCGCTCAGTGTAACGACGGAGGAGAATGTTGTTCTCACTATGTGCCTAGTGATCAAAGTACCAGTAAACATCTGCAGAAATAATCTAACATCATAATCGAGACAATGGAAAGACTGGCTGTAATACTTTCTATCTAAGCATTAAAAAAACAAACAAGTGATGTTTCCGATTACATCAATACTTACATGTACATGCCTGCCTAACAAACAATTGGTTTTATTTAAGCTCTTCCTTAGAGATTCATTGATAAAGTATAACTAAGAAAAAAAATGAATAGTTATGGACTGACATGGCACATTATATCTACTATTGTTTGCCTGGGTAGCTGTTATATAGCTAATGCTGCCTACGTTATAGAGACTCACATATGAACATATACTATACAAGATTATGAGAAAATGTGTAACCAAATGAAAAATTAAATTGAATTCAATTCAGGTATATTTATGCAGTGCCTTTTGCAATGGTATTATCTCATGGCGCATCACAGCACAGGGCACCCGTGAGAAACAGGAGCAAGGAGAAACTCTCTTGTGTTTTTCTGAACAATCCTTGGGCAGATTCATGGCTCAAAAAAATACATTTTTTAACGTGTTGTGGCAATTAGTTCATCATACTTTCATGTCTACAACCTTTTTTCAGCTTTTAGAAATCATGTATCGCCAGGAGGTTGTTTTCTCTATTCATTCTCTCTCAGTAGCTATTCACTTTGAATCAATCCCCCTGCAGTATGTGCACCGTATCTCAACACGCAATCTAACAAAGGCAGAGCCTGTTCCAATACAAATAACCTTGAAAAGGGTCTCAACCCCTCTCCTCATAGCTAACCATCTTCTCTGAGAGATTCACTAACAACAAAGGATGGCTCACCCACCTCCACCATATAGTACACACACAAGAGACAATAATCCTACATGAAGGAGACCTTTATCCATGTGGATGGCACTAATGCACTGAGTGACAACATGGCATGAATAATTCAGATGTGTGTGTGTGTGTGGGGTGTGTGTGTGTGTGTGTATGTGTGTGTGTGTGTGTGTGAGTGTGTTACTTAATGGGAGATGTGAGACTACTGGCTTCATGGGAGATGGGAGACTACTAGACATAGTAAATGCCTCATAAAGACTTTAAAGCTAGTAAACATAGTCATGCTTCCGAACTCAACCGCTTTTGGGCTTTTGAGTGCAAAAAGGAGAATGGAAAAAAGTGCAGTTACAGAGCTCCAGTCTCACTCCACTCTAAAATATGTTTTATCTTTAATATTTATATTTCTCTTTTATAATATCTATAATATATCTACTATTTTCACAGTGGAAAACATTAATGATTGGCAAAAAAAAAATTATTTCAACGATTTGGCCGCACCAAAAAAATACAAACAAATTAGAACCTTTGGGAAGACTTTGGAAGATCCAGTTCGAAGCATAGCTGTGGCACAGTAGTAGCTTGAACACTTGCGCTATGAGCAAATAGCTTCCATTCTTTTGTATAGATATTGTGTTTCCATGGCAATGGGACATTCACTTGATGTGTAAAGACTCATGTACAGTAGAGCAGTGAATCATTCATGACGGGGGTGACTGCTACAGCATTTCACAAACAGTAAAACAGATACTGTACTGACTACAGTAGATATTTGAGTGGGGCATGATGTTAGTCCAGGATCCTGAGTTCCTTGATCAGGCTGGATTTGTCTTGGAGGAAGTTGACTTCAGGACAATAGTCGGCCTATCTTCTTGTAACGCCCAGCACAGAGGACTGTGAGTTAACAGCATCTGAGTTAACTGTGTGGCTCATGGCTAGCTTTAGACGAACACCAGGATGAATGTGAACAAAAGAACCAAACTAAATGAAAAAAAAAACTGTTTCCAGTAAGTCTGTCAAGTGCCATAACAAAATAAAAAATGGTGGTCATTACACAGTTAGATGCATCCATGAAAAAGCTAATGTAGTACTCGCTCGGAATATGCTGCCTGCTTTGCGCCTGTCTCAGCCTCCCCAATGAGATAAACCGTGGCTGTGGGAAGGTCAAAGGTCTTCCTAAGGAAATGTCATTAAGAGACATTTAGATCTTTGAACACCAGTGTCCATTTTTTGATCCCAAGATTCAGCCGTAGCGTCTTGTTCAGCACATTCGTTGGACACATCTTGTTTTGATGAAAGCCACTTAGAGAAGGGAGTATTTTCTGTCGCATTCAGTTCAAACATGGATGCCCAGAGGAATGGTTTATAGTTCGGAGTTCATACTGTACTAACAGAGCCAGAGATGGCCGTGGACTGAGGCAATGGTTCAGATGGCATTGATAATTGGATTAAGTTCATTCCCATTAGGCACTCAGTGTTATGTATCACTGAGTGAGGTTGTTTTGTTTTTGTTTTTGTTTTTGAACAGCATTCATTACCTGAAGATAAAGTAATCTGCGCTCGCACGTGTCCAGCATCAAGATTTAACCCCCGGTGGACATCCACCGCTGAGAGCGGAGCATACACACCGTTACGCTGTGGAGTCCTGTGGAGGCTCTCACCAGAGGCAGCTGTCGCTAAGTGCACTGATCCTTCCCGTTCACTCAGCAAACTGCTTTCTGATACCTAATCAGTGAGTTCAGTATCATCTGTCCCTCATGATTAGGCCTACAAGAGGAGTGTGTGTGTGTGTGTGTGTGTGTGTGTGTTGGGGGGGTGGGGGCTGGTGGGGTTGGTTTTTCTGCTGTGGGGTCAGATTACTATTCACAGAGGGGGGCAAATAACTGATGGCTGTTTCTCTTCTGCAGCAACCCCCCCGCCCTCCCCCCACCCATCCACCCCCAACTTGTTCTCCTCTTCCCAGTTACAGTGTGTGTGATTAACAAACACCACGGGACTCCACTTTTCAAGACGATCATTGCATGTTAACAAGAGCACATAGCACAACACGCATGGATGGTGTTTTTTTTTTTATCTTTAGCATGCAGTGTGTGACACTGAGGTTGTGAGGCGAGACGTGAAATGCTGTGCACTATGTACACTGACCCAGAGCCCTGCTCTCTGCCAGAAGGGTCATGGTACAGAGCCTCCAATCCTGATCTGTGATCAGTTCCATCACCCCGTTGATGCCATCCTGACTTGAGACATCTTGCATTAGACAACAGATGACAATCACAATGGTGAATGCCTCTACGGTAAGTAGAGGCGCAAACATTTCCGATTTTATATTTCGAATCTATGTGAGGTCAGTGTATGTGTGTGCTGTGTGTTTGTGTCTGTGACACAGTGTGTGTATACATACGGACGCGTATGTGTGGCCGTGAGAGTGTGACGTAGTGTAGAGGTGATCTCTACTGCGTGGGTGAACAGTCGTCTAGGTCCAGCAGTTCTCTGACCAGCCTCTCACCAAACTGGGCCCGGCTGTAGCGCTTGACGTGGTATGCGTCAGACATCTTGTACAGGATGTACGCGTTGTTGATGGCAATGCTAATGGTTAGCCAGAACACCTGCTGCCAGGTCTTGTTAGGTTTGTGGAAGATAAAGTACCTGCACAAAACAGAAAGAAAGAAGAAGAGATATGTTTAAATAGCTCATTAAAAAATACACAAAAAGTACATAAAAGTAATTTAATCCCTGTATTTGTTGGATGCAACTGGAGTGTCGAATCACAGTGCCTGAACTTCAACGTGAGCCTAAAAAAGGCAGCCTAAATTTGACTTTCTGTTGCTAGGCTCATACTGAACTACTTACACAAGTAACTCAACCCAATGCCTGTACACTTTTTCTATGTAGACAAATATACAACATACATTCATTTCACAAACAGATACGCTGGAAAAGAATAACTGGGATAGGATCTCCTGCTGTTGACTACAGTATGACCATGCCATCTTGACACAGGCAATGCCTTAACATCTTTTACACATAATTAACATGCATTCCTTAAAGCAGAAATGTGATTGTTTAATTCGAACCTTTGTCCTCATCAGAAGGACCTTGGTCCCATTATTTTTGTGGGGCATTATGCACACAGGTGTGTGCACTGACTCCCCTGGTTCACAGTGCAATTCGGAGGAGTGTGCGAGGACCTTGAGCGCCCGCTGAAGAACAGCACCTTATTAAGGCAGAGATAAATTAGAGACAAAGAAAGCTCAGGCAGATGCTAAGTGAAGCTCTCTCCGCTCCCTGCTGCCAGTTGCCACAGTGACTAACGAGCTCACGTTTAGTCTTAATTAGTGCCTTGTCTCGTTATCTCTGGAACCTCGTGTGTTAACACGTGTTGATTGTTCAAACTGAATAAACACTGAGCAATTGCAGGCCCTCTATCACTCATGCTGCTCTAATGTTCTTTAACATAAAAGCTGAAATATGCTATAGCTACTTGATTAAACCACACAAGGCGATAAACGAATCTTATTGGCACCTGCTCGCATGCACTTATTAAAAGAATGTCAAGCATGTACTTTCATAGCACAATATAATTGAGTCCAGTGACATTTAGAAAAGCGCTCTGTCCAACTCCCAGTGAGTAAATGTAAAGTTATTTTAAGTGGGATTCTTTCTGAGGGAGATCTTAAAGCCACTATGTGTAGGATTTATCTTCTATTTATATTTGTCTTTTATTAAAAATACATTTTTTCTTTTAAAAATATAATGTAAAACGATGGTAATTACCTCCATGAATAAATTGTAGTGTTCCCGTAAACTTGGTAATTTCCATTTATATATAGATGTGGCTGGGTACCAAATGAGAATATCCATTTTGCGCCGCCATTTTCAAAATGAGGACCATGGGAAATGAGGACCGTGGGAAGGGAAGAGCTAATACATTTTATTCAAACGTGGCAGTATACCACTTCGCCGATAGATGGGAGAAATTCTCATACGAAAAAAATAAAACTTACACATAGTGGGTTTAAGCAGCACACAGCAACTAATTCCAAACCATTACACTACTTCAGTGGAATGAATTACACACACTCACACACCAACCTAGAGCAACCAAGTCCAACAGGACAGATCTCCCACAAATCAGACCAGTAATCGGAACAATAACTAATTTACACTACCGACTAGGGAGGTCTACTGTAAGAGGACACAGGACAATGTGCATGAACACATAAATCTTAAGGGGCTTACATTTCTATGCAGCCTCTGGATCACATGCTGGAAGGTTTCAGGAACATGTTAGAAAAGTTAAAGGAAAGAAACGGCTGCACACTGTTTTGACTACAGTCAGGGTGCGAACCTGTTGATACCAAAGACGCATGATCCCAAACAGGTATTTTTTTTCTCTTTACAATATGCTGAGATCACACATACGTAGTGAGACTGGACTGATTGATTGGTGCTGATGTGCCAGCCAGGTTCACAGAACACGCCAATCCAGACACATAAAATTCTATTTGAAGCATTGAAGGCCACCATCTTGCCAAACGGCAGCAGCAGAGAGAGGGAGAGGGCGGGCGGGGCCTACTGTAAGTCGTGTGAAGTGTGTGTGTGTAGTGTGTGTGTGTGTGTGTGTGGAGAGCAATCATCACTCACTTGCTGTACTTGTCGTCATATTTGCAGATGTAACTCAGGTGGGCGGCGAAGGCCTCCACTGCGAGTGGACACGGGATCTCCCCACTTTTCCTCTTGATAATCACCCCTGGAAACAAGGCAGGAAATGTCACTCACATGGCTGGACTGGGGGACACCCAGAGAGACTCTGGAGGGGATTCCCCCATGGGTGGTGTCGCAGATAGGCCTATGTGGTGACAGACCTAGGTGAGGTTCACTGGGAATGTTCATGGAAGCCTCTTGATGCACACATTCATGAGAGAAATTATATTGTACCAGTATAATGCACCCAAATAGACCACAATAATATATTTATATATAAAGTAGTATAGTATTACACTAGTTATATAGAATTATAGTATAGTAGTAATGTGATATAATGTAATATGTAATATGTATTTGAAGAGAGGTTAGCTGGATGGATGTGATCATATTCAAATGGGCCTTATTTACCAATAATTGGGTTATTGGGTTACTAATGGATCACTGTTCAAAGGTTTAACTGCTCTTAATATGCGTTTTTTAATGATGAACGCATTCTTTATAAGAACATTTGTGAACGCAAAATGAAAAGGTTTGGTCCCATTGTTCCCATTCCAATGTCTAATGGCTCAGCATTCACAATCTTATTCTCATCTCACACAGATATACAAGAATAGTCTCACTCCAGCACAGCTCCAGAGAGGCTGTTAGCATTTTGCCATGCAAACTCTACTGTGCTGTAAAATTCGGTCTCGCACACTCATTAAGATACAAGGGACATGTGAGACAAGCTCCAACGAAACTGAGCCAGGCATTATAAGATGTTTGTCTATGGACCTTGAGTCTACAAATAAAGATGATTATGATGATGATAAGATGGTGCGGTAAAAGGTCAATGAGCGCAGTGGTGATGGAAAATAGACCAATAGACGGAGAAAGTATGAGATCTGTGTAATAGCCTAATTGGCTGGGAAGTGTAGTGTGGCCCCAAAACCACACTCCTCCCATTAGCAGTCTTTTTCTTCGCGGCACATCCGGTCTCCATCTGGTGTCTGCATTAAAGGCATCTTGAGAGACCTGGTGGTAATTAGGCTGAAATACACTATGCTGAGTAACACAGCATGCAAACTGTGGTGAGAGACCAAGTTACAGAGTAATAGGAATTAAATACACACTATATACACTATTTGGACTTATAAATTGGTGTCATCTTATGAGAGACAGAAAATAAATCCTGAAAAAAGCCAAAGCCTACTGACCGAGCAGAACAATAGACAAAAGGATTCTCATGTAACACTCTTTTTTGGCCGTTCTCTCGGATTAGCCCCAGTCATAAGATATTTGAAGGCAGAACTGTTGTGTCGACGACAGATTGGATGAGCTGGTTAGGTAAGACCTACTGATGGTAACAATATCATTCCTCTCAAGGGATTATTTCAGTCTTTCAGGATCTGGGATTGAAGTTCTCTTTCTAATTTCAGATGAACCTTTGAACTCGATCAAACAGCCTGTGGCACACACAGAACCCAAACATGTCTACTGACATAAATAACCACCTAATCTGACATTGTATTCTAGGAAAGCGTTAGGGAACCACAGCAGAACTGAGTAACTGCTATTCAGAGTCTGTTTAGTGTTTATGCCATTTTTGTTTTATGTGGAAAATGTACAACCAATGGGATATTAAGGCCTAGGTCTATGTATGTGTATGAAAGTGTTGTGTTTGTTGGGAATTTTCTATATTTGGTCTCTCCCATTACACCTACACCTTCTATTTAATAATAGCAACACTGGAGCTTAACCACTCCTTTGTTCCTAAGCGGAGCCCATTACCTTGTTTGGTGGGCGAGTATGCGTTAGTGAGGAAGCGGAAGTTGCCCTTGTTGTACCAGCTGATGAGCGACATGTTGCCCTTCATCATGACACGGGACTGGCCTCTGGGCTGGTGCCCATCTGTGTTGATGAGCATAGACTGGGGCAGCCCTGTGCAGTCGCTCTTCTTGGTGCTCAGCAGGCCACAGCAGAAGATATCTGCAGAACAAGGGACAGACCGTTCATTAAACACAAACATTGTGTTCCTGGAACATAAGTGTCAGGAGAAAGTCCTCCAGTTCTCCTGACATAAGAAGAAGCCTGGCTAGTAGTATTGTTTCAGAGGGGAGTCCATTTTGTTCTTCCCAGTCAGCTGCTTGTATATTGTGTTCATGCCCTGCAGAAGTGGCAGACTACTGAGAGAACAGGTGTGCATGCACACACACACACACACACACACACACACACACACACACACCACACAAAAGTGCACACACACATGCTTGATTAGGATCTGATGATGAGGTACGGCATGGACATGAGGACGAGGCAAAGACAGCCGGTTTTCAAGCCCCTCTGGCTCCGGAAAACTCTGCCAGCTCATATCTCTATTTTCTGGGGCCTTTGAAGATTTCCAGCTGACAGGTTGTAACCATGACTACAGGACTGCTGAACGTCTTGGACTCTCTCACCTGGCCTACATTGGCAGCAAGGTGAGGGATCAAATTGGGAAAACAAAAATGCTTAGGGCACGCTGTCCAATGTATTAAAGTCTCAACCTGACATTCCCTTGCAGACATCCAGGAACAACAGAGACAAATGCCTACACATTTCCACGTCACTGCAATAACAATTCAAGGTTGACTTCCTTTGACACTATGCCCTTCGTCTTCCTGCCTGAGGCCATTATCACATGTTAATTAAAACTGCAGGGGGTGCATGAATCCACACAGAGAGAATAATATGATGGAAACCGAATGGAAGCCAAGAGTGAAAGAGAGATGCATAGAAGGACATAATGAAAGAAAGAGAGGGACAGAGAGAAATAGTAGAGAAATAGAAAATCAATGCCAGGGAGGTGCAGAAATAAGTGAAATAAATCTCCACAGAATGTTCGAAAAAGATAAAGACAAAGTTCCAGAAGATGGTAAGAAACAGATGGGCATGAAGTAAGAAAAGGAAATCGGGGAAGGAGGAACACGACAGGGGGAGAAAGAGTCAGAGCTGTGCCGTTATAGCCTACCCTGCTTCTCAAAGTCCTGAAAGAGGTTGAGACTGGTGATGCTCGGTCCAGTGAAGATGACGGCGTTGCGGCCAGATAGGCTCTGGCACAGCTGCTTAGCCACCAGGCTGTGGAGCTGCAGCTTGTTCTTCAGGGTGTCCAGCCCGTCTGGCCCTGGGCCCTCTTTCAGATGGACAGAAATCTTGAGGCAGAAACAAATCAGTCATCTTTTTAATAAAGATTGACCTGAACCATTATTCAAATAGCAATATGAAAACATATGAGCTCTTTGTGTACCATATACCAAGTAATACAGTATAATTTCATAAAATGCTCTTTTCAGCTCATACCATTTTAAGATAGCTTTACTTCAAGTTAGCTGTTTAAACCAACATGGAGTCACCAGCATAGTAGTAAACCCACGGCTTACATTATCTTGTCAACCAAACAAGGGACTTAATGCAGCCATCAATTAATACTTTACGTTTGGATGAAGCATTAGCAAAGCCATTATTTCTTGGCCTGCCCGTTTGACTCATGCCATATCACAGCATTCATTTTCTTTATTGGGCACCCACCAAGAGTAGAGTGCAATTAGACTAAGTGGCCAAAAACCTTTTATTTGGCCTTTATTCAACCGTGACCAGAATGAGATGAAGGGGAAGGAAAACGGCCCATTTATTTACATTTAGAATTTGCTGGAAAATGTCATTTCCACAGCCTCCCAGCTATAAAATGAAATCACAAATCAGAATAATCTTGAAAAAGACTATGATGTGTTTCTGTTGCTTAGAAGATGCTAATGAGGATAAATGTTCTCTCACTTTTTTTCCCTTTTTTCCCACTCTTATCAAACCAGCCTGGGCCTTGACGATCTTTAAATGGTCTTTCTGTCTAAGTACAACTTTCTTGGTGAAGCCTGTAATTAGCAATGGCAAACTGCAGAGTGCTTCTTGGCAGGGGGCTGACTCCAGTGTCATTTCGCAGTCCACAGATGTGCTGGACAGTACACTGGACAGTACTCCTTCACCCCATTTCTTTCCCTAATCTCTGCTGGTTAGGCAGTTCTTTTCCTTTAAGGACAAACTGGTCTAATGGGGGCCAGTGACCTAATAGTCTAGCCACATACACACATACACACACTCCATGGGGGGGACCACACCTCCACAGGCCTAGAAAACATTCTGCCTGCATGCACCTACAAAAAAATCTATGACAGAACAATAGAAAGAAAAACGAAACAATATTGAGAAAGTCATCTTGAGAGCTGGCAGGTTGCCTGGTTTGCATTAGTGTGGAGGGATGGGGGTGGAGGGGGGGGGGGGGCTTACTGAGAGCCATAACTCACCTGGCAGATGAAGCCTGTGGACGTGCACTGGCGAACCCATAGACTGAACTTCCTCTTCTTCCTCTTGCGGAGCTCCCGCTCGGTGCAGGTGGTGATGAAGACTGGGTCCTCGTCGATCAGAGGCTCATGGAGCACCTGCAGGACAGGAGGGAAAGAGAACAGAAGAAAACGAATGAAGACAGCATTAACATGGAAGTGTAAGGAGAGATTGAACGGTAGTTACGTGGGAGTGTAAAGAAATGGCAATACGTAGAAAAGAAGTATGTGTATGTGGGGCTAAGTATTTGCTCCACATCTGCCCAAGAGCCTGGGGCTTACCCATTGAAAGCCACTGTGTTGAACACACAAACAACAGTAAAAGGCAGCTACCGATGCAATTTTCATGCCTATGCAGAAACACAGCCTACAATCGAACACCGCCAACGTTTCATTTTAAGTGGAGCTTGGTTCACATTACCACCATCAAGACACAGCACAATTATCCTGTCCAAGTAAAGGCCAAGTTCTTGCTTTAATTACACAGCTTAATTACAAAAACTCATTTATTTATTTAATTCATTCAACCTTCATTTAACTACGGGAAGCCTCTCACTGGGGCTAGCACCTCCATAAGTTGCAGTCTATAGCAGGCACCCAAAAACAGATGATCTCACCCAAACAAATATCATTCCTCAGTGGCCTTTGCCGTGCTTCTTGGAGACCCTCAGAGGGCTATGTGGTGGTGGGACTGGGCACAGGAGGAGCTGAGGAGGCTAAGCCAGTGTGAAAGTGGCCTGTTATCCAGCTGACAGGCAGGGGCTGTCACAGCTGACAGGGACGCTGGTGAGTAATTGGCCCTTTGCCACCCACCGATGAGACCCGCTCCTGCCTTCGGGGGTCTGGCATGGGTGGCAGCTGTTGCCATGGTGATACTATGCTCTGTGTTTGTGTGTGTGTGAGCGTGTGTGTGCGTGTTGTGTGTGTGTGAAACCTGGGAAACCCAGGGCCACAGATGGTGTTTGTTTTGCACATGAGTGATCTAGGCTTCCCATGGAACAGTGCTAGCTTACTGAGTGGCATTACAGAACCTAAAAGACACATGACTGAGAAATGACCTAGTACAGCTGGAGGGAAAAAGTCATCTCTGCATCCAAACCAGACTCACAGTATCACAGTTTCTCAAAGTCGAGGAAGCATCCTTAACGGCTGCTTTTTCGAGGATTCCACGTCATTGGACATCGCCAAGTACTGTTGCAATGTCAAGGATACTTCAAAATTCTATCAAGTACTGAGTCCTTCTTTTGTAGATTTTTCGAGGATGCAATGATGAATCCTCGGCATTGCTAAAATACCCAGAATCCTCCACTTTTCTTAACGAGTGGGCTAGATTTAAACCAAAGATTCTAGAGCGCTGGGCATGAGAATCTTTTGATTTAAGCACACTTGCGAGCTTGTTCCATTTCACCCGATTTGAATGCTACAAAGGTGCTACAAAGGCCAGTGTTCTAGCGAGGAAGCGTTCTTGACTTTGAGAAACAGTGTATATATCTGTATTATAGTATTGGATGTGGATCTGTATTATAGTATTGGATGTGGTGGTTTGGGATCACTAGACTAACATGCACTCACGTACCCTTGCACTCATTCATCAACACTGTTTATTTTGCCATGCTAGCATAGGGAAGGAATACTGAATCAGTATCAGTCAAACGACTGCTGCTGTCCACCCACACAGACAAACAGAGAACACTGATGAAGTCTCCTTGCTCTTTTTGGTTGCTGTTTTTGATAGCATCAAATAGCAGACATCAAATATTAATCAAAGGCAGTTTCAACTTCGCAATCATATATTCAGTGTGTGTTTTCAAAAATAAATGATTCACAGTAAGAAATCCTTGGCAACTCCTTGGTACAAACACTTTAAATCCATAGTAATCAATGTGTAAATTGGCCCTGTCAATTTCCATCATGTTTATTTTGGAGCTCAAATGAATGAACAAAACTGGAAGTCTAGAGGGAGAGGCTAGCACTGCAGAAGACAAATCTCTCTCTCTCTCTCTCTCTCTCTCTCACTCTCTCTCTCTCTTTCTCTCTCTGTCTCTCTCTCTCTCTGTCTCTCTTTCTCTCTAGGTCTTTCTTTTGTCCCCCACACTACATCTTTCCTTCTCATTCTCTCACTCTCCTACTTCTACTCTTTCTCTTTATCTCTCTCTCTCTCTCTCTCCATGTCTCTAGCCTACCCCCTGATGAATTCACACTGTCTGACAGGTGATGCATCACAGGCTCATGCTGCCCGCTGTGCTCCCCCACCTGAAGAAGATGCCCTGCCGTTGGCTGCTGGACTCTGAACGCTCAAATGAATCACCTGCATGCCGCCGTCTGTCTCACTGATCACGGCTCGTCCACTTCCTGTCCAATCGGGGACTGTCAAAACACTCATTTAAGAAATGAGCCCAACTGTCCCTAAAGTGTGTGTGTGTGTGTGTGTGTGTGTGTGTATGCTTCTAATCTGTACATAATATACTTTCATAGCGCATTCTTCATAGTGCGTTAAGAATTTGTTTTGGTCTAGAGAGGGCTATTAAAAAGCCAAATTAGCCAATTCGATGTGGTAAAGCTTAATTTGCTAAATGTTTTTATTACTCAATTCAGCTTTATTGTCATCATCAAATAAACAATGCAGCCCATGTTCTGACTGATCTAGGGCTGGTTGCCTAAATTCATCAGAATCTCTGTGCTAATCAAGGCAATGAAGCAGCATAGATTGCATGGTGAATGTAAATAGATATTTTTTTAGGGGCAGCAGGCAAGGACAGGACTGGCAACCTCCCAAAAGCTCAAGAAGTGCATCTATTATTCACCAGCTTCAGCTCTGCTGTCCACGGAGAGTAGCCATCAGAACTTTCCAGACACTGGGGTTCTGACGCTACCCACAGAACACGACAGTAGACAGTCTGCAGGACCGTGACACAAGACTGCTGTATTATGCAAGTTCTGAGTGAACCCCAGAAGCCATTTGTGCAAGGCACAGAAGGCATAGCAAACATTTTTATTTTTACAGAAAAACTGCTAACTTGATTTTGTCTGCAAACAAAATAGTAGCATATAATGAATAGAAAATGCTGATGTACATGTAAAAAATAACTTGGGTAGATGCTGATAAGAGTTTAAATGAACTTTAAAAAGATTTATATTTGGCATCAGATGGAGAAATACCCAAGCTGCTAAGGCCAAAGATAAGGAACAACAGCTTGTATTGCAAAATCAATAGTAATTTTAGGGCTTTGAAGTTATCATTCCAAACTTAATTGGACTCCTTGACATGGACCTCAGTCAATACAAACAGAGCAGGATCTACGCATGTTTTACTGCTGCTGAACACACACACACAAATGCATACATGCTCGCGCGCGCACACACACACACACACACACGCACACACACACATGCATGCACGCGCACACACACACACACACACACACACACACACACACACACACACACGCATGCACACCTTTATGTGTTGGGGAGCTGCTGTGCTTGTTTTTGATGTCTGACAAGGAATTTGCATGCAGTGCAAAATGTCTAGCTGTCAAGCAAGATGAGCTGAGACCAACTCCCTGTCAGCACATGAACCCTCAGAGAGAATACACGCAACACTGACCATAGTTCAGGAAACACTGTTGGCATATCTCTATGTATGTGTGTCTACAGAAGACTGTGGTTTTGTTTTATTCATATATTTATTTAATTCATTATTCCTTACGTCAAATAGCATCTAATTTCAGACTTACTCAGACACAGCACGGTGGTTGTCTGTATTTTGCATGTTGCCAACTATGTAAACAATTCTCGTCGGCAGATAGGTCGACAAAAGTGTGTTGACTGTTTTGCATGTGACGTATCCATTCCAAGGTGAAACACTTCATTAAGCTCAGGGTTTCCACACCGTTTGCCAACTGACAACATTTTTAGATGCCACTCTGTCCGACTGGTGAACTCATCATGCTGTACATCACAAACCTGCCAGTGTTACTGGAGACTAAACTGCGATCCCTACAGTCATTTATTCAGGGGGATGGTTTTCATCTCAAATACCAGTGTACTCCTTTCCAACACCGGCACACGACAACCTGTCTGTCCTACTAGGGTAAAAGTTAACACAGCTGAGCTCCGTGTGTGGGTGTTTGCGGATTGCCTGGGAGGGATCCGAGTCTGTTTTGTTTTCAGCATATTGTTTCTGAACTTGCATTGAACCCTGATATATATCTCTCTCTCACTCTCTCTCTCTCTCTCTCTCTCACACACACACACACACACACACACACAAACACGCCCACACACCTCTTTGAAGCCTGTACCTGTGTTTGTGAGGGGTGGAAGGCATAGCCAAAGGACTGCTGCAGTGAGTCTAGGAAGGGCTGGATCTTGTAGAGGCCCTGGCTACTCCCGTGGCTGGAGCGGAAGGCCACAATGTGGAAGTACTTGAGGATCTTCTCGAAGCGCGACTGGCTCATTTTGAGCGCGATGCTGCGGTTGCTGAAGAAGCCACTGCTCCAGATGCTGAGCACCGACTCGCAACGGTGGACACTGGTGGACGTCACAAAGCCCAGGAAGGCCTTCATCTCGGCCAGCGTCACGTTGGTCCAGCCCTCGTCGCTGCCAAAGCGCTCCTGGTACTTCTTGGCGTACATATTCGTTTGGGTCACCATATTCTGGATGACGTTGTCGGGCACAAACAGCTGGAAGAAATCCATGGCAGTGGCAGTGGCAAGCATCTTCTGTGTGGGACCTGGGATATGAAATAAAGTCATAGTCAAAGTCAGTTTTATTGTCAATTTCTTCGTATGTACTAGACATACAAAGGAATCGAAATTTCTCTCTGCCCCCTTGCGTACATTTAACCGACAATACAGAACAGACTATAAAGTGCACAAAAACAACATAATCAATATATGACAGAAAATATACTCTAATATGCTCTAAAAATATACTTTAATCCCTTTTCTTACCACTAGAAACAAACAGGTAGACGAACAAGACAGGACAGACAGAGCAAGTGTACAGGTACAGTTGAAAACATGTCCTAACCCCTAGACACAGTATGTGCGGTTTGTGAGGATTTCTCCTGGTCCGAGACATCCAACACATGACAGACAAAACAACGCAGTGTGTGCTGCGCCATGTGTACTAAAAAGGCTTGAAGATGTTCTTTATGGTAATGGATGGGGGCAAAGATAAGCACGCTCTGTTTAAAACATACACTTTTATGGAAATTTAATTTTTTCCAAGAATAAGCATAGAGGAATTCATTGTTTCTGAGTAGTCTGAAGGGAGACACTGGTAAGACAATTCAGAGAGATTTATAACTATTTGTTGCATTTCGAATTTAGACTTTAAAAATCCAATACAAGCAAAATGCAAAAAGCTTTAGTGTACGCAGGTGGAGGTTAGAGGTGATTTATATCTAGTTCCCAGCCCCATGGATTTACTGATTAATGAGTATGATGACAATTATATTTCTTGATGCAAAGACTACATTTATTTATGGCCATCATTTTAGTCATTAAACGCACAGTTTCTGAGTTAATAAGTGGCACACAGTGCTATCATAAACTCTGACATCTGTTCAGACATGCCTGACTACTTGTTGCTGCCCTTACACCTTTTCCAGCCTCAGAGCAGCAGAGAGGTTAATCGAGGGTTAAGATCATTAAAAAACATTTTTCTACCAAATCAAGTAGAAATAGAGGATTTTAATTCTTCCATCTGCTCCCTGGCACATGGAAGAGACTTCGAAAATCCCTGCAGCTGCTTTGCTCAGAAGCTGATATTTTTTTTTATCACCAACACAGTACCAAGGGTGGATGGCAACTCCATCTATTTTAGCAGTGGGAGAGTTTACACAGCAGCTTGAGCAGAACTGAGAAAACAGGCATCTCCAGGCCATCTGTCACCCATATAAAGCCTAATAATACACAGGACAGTATGGCCAGGCCAGTAGTTATGGCATGACCATGTATCAAATGTCATATGCATGCAGAGGAAATTGAAAACTTCATGGACACTGACACAGTTTGGTTGGAGTGTCGACAACAGTGCCACAGTTCTTTTGTGGAGTTTCAGTAAAACTATTTACTGATATATAATAACTCATTATGTATTATGGCATTATTTAAACACCCTCTCCGTCTATATGTACAGTATTATGATCAAAAAGACACTAGTATATTGAAGGTTTTTCAGTGCTTTTGTCAACTGTAGACAACTATATTAGTTGCAGACAAGTACATTTTGTCATTTAATCTAAACAAAGCTGCAAACCTTTAATTATGACTGGTGCAATAAATAGTTTAAAGCCTTGTTAGTCAGTATTTGTATCTGTTTGTCTTATGAGTCAGATCACATGAGTAGTGTTAACCATTTCTACAGAATTAACAGCATATCTTTGGTGAGAACCAACCCAAACAAACTTATTTTTACATTTATACATTATACATTATATATATATATATATATATATATATATATATATATATATCTGTGATTAGGAATGTTCTACATCATGGATACAGCTTTTAGGTATCTGAAGGACCACAGCCAAATGCGTCCACTCTGTCCAAATGCGACCTTACATGTGAGTTTCATGCCATTAGAAATAATAATATTACATAATATGTGTGTGCCTTTCTGCATTAGTAAGTGTGAATCCATTTTCTGCAGTCATGTAAGTGTGACTGTTTTCCCTTTTTGTGCCTGCTCACTGGCCAAACGAGGAACACTTTAAGATCTCCCTTGATCCACACATGAGTTAAAGGCAAAAAGAAAAATGGGACTGAGAATTAACTCTCAAACAAAAAAAAGGAGTGACTGCATCTATTCTTAAATACATAGGGCATAGAGAGAGAACAAAGAAAAGGTTCCAATAAAACAATCACGAATAGTTAAACAGTTAGACAGAGACAGACTGACTGTCTGAGAGAGACCATTTTCGATTAGACACTAAAGTGTACCGTTTTCTCTCAATCTCAAGTCAGAAGACAAAACAGACTCAAGGGGACATTTCCATTTGTATATATGCTCAGAGCATCAACACTGGTGAATCTGGCCAAATGGCTCTTTACCAACCATGAGCTCAGACCAAAAAGCCCTTGGTGTCGACACAAGGAACTACACACAGGTAAATGGTTTGCAAACATTATTCAGCGCTATTCACTACACACTACCCTGTGCATTCTTTTTGCACCATAAAGACTATTTTTCACTGCTGATATTGTGCTTTGGTGTAATCCGGTCTTGTGATTTATATTAAACAGGGATTGCATGAGTGTGGTATAAAGCAGCGACATGACAAACAGCAGCTTTGAGGCAAAAAGGGTTTAGACTAGAGATTAGTTTCTGTTACATTCTGCTATTAAATTCCCTCAACTAGTCTGTGCGGCTGCCTTCATCGGATATGTTTGCAGTGTCACTATCAGTTTAATCAGCCTGATTCCAAGGTGTTAAAACATTATGAAGGTGTTTCTCTCTGGTGAGCACCAAGAGTAGTAAGGAAGAGACACAGCAAAATATTCAGGGTCGACTTAATGGTGCTTAGTAGGCAGAAGTGCAGGGTTATATAATACATCACTCCTGCTTATAATCCGGCATGACCATTGCATCACAGTGGTCCATTAAATCTAAGGATGATGAGGATTTAAATTAATCTCAATCTCTGACAGACAGAACACATGATATAGCATTCTACACAAGCAAGTTTCATTGATTTTGAAAACATTCTCAGTGTTCCCAATGAAATTATATCCACACACTCAATCACACCAAATCTCCAGGCTCTGAGCCTTTGCCACTGTCTATGGTACATTGAGGCAAGTAAGCCTTTGCTGTTGCCGTGCGACTATTTCATTTGTTCTACTGTATCTGAGTTGGGCTTAGCTCACATTTTCTGCTTAATTTTTTTAATTTTGTTAAAAAATACTAAAATAATATACTATACTATTATTCGATTAAGAGGAACTCTCTCATCACACAATGGTCTGATTCACATATTCACAGTTTTAATGGATATCTGCTTTGAAAGTAAAACATTGCAGAAGTTCAAATTGCAATTGAATGCTGTGCAGCAAAAGTCTTTCATGTTGAAACTGCAAATTATTTAGTCTAATTATTTAGTCATAAATTGGCTCTAATATAATTTCAAGCAGGTACAGTCAATGAACACAATGAACAGGTTTCATGTTTTAATTGAACATGTTTTTTTGTCTTCATTTATAAATAAAGGCTAAAATGATTTGTGACACCTCAAGTAAGAGCTGAATCACTTGTTGAATGAAAATGTGCCAAGTTACCCAGCATTCACAGTCAGCAGGCACACTAATGCAGATTTTATACTGCAGTATTTTGAGGAGTAAAGGAGTAATTTACCCTTTTATACTATGTTGAAATTATCCTTAGGGCAAATAATCAATAGAAGGCCAATTAAGGTGAGATGTTAAAGGACATCCTGCCCATTATTCTCTCTTTGGAAACACTGAACACATTATGTGGAACAATTTAAGGATGATGTCAGCAGGCATGCCAAGAACGGTATACTTTCAAAAACAATTGGGCCTCTCTAATGAACACAGTCCCTGCTTTATGTCAAAAAAGAAACATCCTGAATTTGAAATCCAACTAACAGGAAGTGGCTTGTCTGAAACACATTTTAAGCCCATAATAGTCTAGTTTATGAGATGTGTGTCTGCAATCTGTAATGTGCTGTTCAGCACCTTACGGCACAGTACAAAATTCACATCACACCATTTGAGAGGTACAGGTCAGCAGGCTTTTCTCAGTGCAGCCGTGCACTAGCATTGTGTGAAAGCCAGCTCAGGCCTGCCCTGTCACTCTAGCTTGGAGAAAAAAATAGGAGGATGGAACACACTGGCTTCTTTGATACAGTTTTGACATTGGGGATAGCTGGCATTGTTCCTGCCACTGTCCACACTGTCACCACAGTCTCTCTCTCTCTCCACACACACATACACACACACACACACACTCCGCAGCCAACCAGCCACACCACAAGGGGAACACAGAGGACATTCAGAAAGGAGTCTTTTTGACACAATTTTATCTTCATTTATCAAGCTCTCCTCGTCTGTGTGTTGGTACACAGGCAAACAGGTAAGGGTCATTATCCTCTTTGGGCATTATAGGTTACTGTCTATATTCTTCTGTCTAAAGATCTCCCTCACACTAAAGACTTCACTTATAGTGAGTTAATATGCTCATAATGATGCATGTTAAAATTTACGTTGAAGTAATGAAGACGTTGCTGTCAGGGACAGTAAATGACATTCATGACCGACCGGCTATTATGTCTTTAAATTCATCCACAGTGTTATAGGGCTCAGTGCACTAGGGCTCAAGCCAGGGACCAAAGGGTCTCTGCAAGCAAACCAGATCTAACGTGTAGCTTTGTCGAGCAGTTAGACACACACACACACACACACACACACACACACATACACAAAATACCAAGTACTAGTACACAGTATACACAAACATAGGCATACACCTACTCATGTGTATGTGTATAACATTATAAGGCATCAATTCAGCAGCACATGTACATAACAAACACAAATTAAGATGAGTGTACAGAGCACACACACACGCGCGCACACACACACACACACAAACTCACAGTATGCACAGTCCTGTTTGATGGGATTGTTAACACTGCCAGAAGCAGGCAGGCTTAAAGCACCACCTGCCATGCGCCAGGCTGACACATTTCTCTCCCAAAAACCAAACCACCCAACCAGATGGCCTTCACCCTGTTTCACGGCAGCACCCGTTCCTTTTTTTTTCCCTGCTCACCTCCGGGGTTTCCGGATATGGCATTTATCTAACTGTGCAGCTGTGTGCCACCAGGACTATGGGGATGGAGAGGTGAGAACAGAGAGCCCTACAGAGCTTCAAGGTCTACCCCTCCAAACACAGAAGGAAATCTATCCAGTGTGTGTGTGTGTGTGTTTGTGTGTGTGCCAAACTTCCATCAGAAATAGCTCCAAGCATGAAAGTGACTCACTTCTTCCTGTCCTTTTCTTTTTCACTCTATCCATCCTTCTACCACCTTCTCTTGATCTCTCCCTCTCCCTCTCCAGTCTCACGTCCATCACTAGCTCATTTCTGACTCTACTGCACACTTTTTTTCTTTCTCTATCACTCTCTCTTATCTTCTACCCTGACTCGCCATCATCTTCTGTTCTTGTCACATTCCCCTTACCATCTATTGATTGATCAATAAATATCAATAAATAACAATTCAACAAGAAAGGGACTAAAGCAACACGGAAGGGTGGATAATTCTAACAATGAGGAAGTGAAGCTGGAACCATTCTGTGCACCTTGCCATGATGCATGGGCCTGGTTAATTCCATGTAAGCTGTGATACACCATGACAGGAAAATGGATGAGAGTGGACACTCGCCCTGGCATACAGGGGCCAAATTGCTGTCACCGTGACTGTGTCATGTCTTAGATCCAGCCTAACCGACCAGGAAGTTTACTGGCATCCTCGCCTGAGACCATGCCGCTGCGCTTCGTTGCCCACACACCTACTCCTGTCACGTATGTGTGTCCAGTCTAATGAATGGAGCAACACAAACAAACACACACACACATACACAGAACTCTTATACATACATTTTGTGTACACTACTCACAAGCACCTTGCACAAAAAGCCTGCCCCAAAAAAGTGTAACATACACATGATTTATGAAAATACAAACTTTGTTTGCACACAGTGTCTATATATTGACATGCCATAATGTGATTATGTAATTAAAGACAGGCACAGGGCTCAAAGTTCTGCTCATATATTCATGCACACATACACACACACACACGTCAACTTTATACTACTGAAATAGAAGGGCTGTCTGGGTTATACTACCAGACTAATTCTAACTACATCAGCACCTTCTGTGGCATTTTGAGGCCATGCACAGCCCCCTGAGCTGGAAGGTAAGAAAAGAATGCTTGCCTTCTCCAGAATGAGAACAAGAAAAAGCTCAATCTCTCTCTGTCTGTCTCTCTCTCTCTCTCTCTCTCTACACACACACACACACACACACACACAAAGACAAAGTCTCTTTCTCTCTCTTAGTGTGTGTA